>APFE030479795.1:219274-237948 GCA_000404065.3 Pinus taeda | reverse complement strand
TTTTAAATAGTGTCATATTATAAATGTCATAAAGAAAATTATGTGTATTAACATAAATGCCATAAAGAAAATTATGTGTATAGGGGAAAACATACACGCTAACACTTAATTCTGCACACTAGTAATAAAAAGCCAATGCCAATGTGTCCTGGGTAAATAATGACAATGTAATGGTCACCGCAGGAAATAATTGGTCGAGAAGTTAAAAAACACACAACTTTTTTCATAAATCTTCAAAACCATTGAACAAACCGCGCGAACCCTAACTTTCATAAAAAAAAATTATACAATTCGGTTTCAAGTTCGGCTTCAGGTTCGGGTCCGTTCAGGAAGTTCGAATTTGAGGTTGGGCTATGAGGTTCGCCGAACCAAAACGAATTTGAATTTTTGTTAGGTTCACCAAACCTCAAGCTTTAAATTCGGCCAACCTGTGACAAATTATAGTGAAACCATGTTTTTGAATATCATCCAATTGTCTGAATTGTAATAATTTATAACTCAATTCGATCAAGGTTTAATGGGCATTTTCATTTTCAAAATTTAGAATTTAGAGTTTATGAGGTGTACTCTTTTTTCTTATATTTATCTGGTTCTTTGGTTTACATTGCAGGAAAATTTGGCTACAGATCTTGTGGAAGGGTTCCACAACATCTGTGCATAGCATTTTCCATCAGATATGGGCCGGAAAGTGAAAGGTTTGTATATAAATCCAAAAAAATTTGGCCAAAATCGTCCGCCTTGCACAGTAGAAATGGTATCATTTCTGTCTTGCTTAGCATCCAATCAAAATAACGATGATAAATGTGTCAAGGAGAAGAACCTTTTGATGACATGTGTGGATGCACAGGTATGGATTTTTTGTATTTTTTCTTATCTGAAGCCATAATTTCTGTATTTACTACCTATTTCAGAAGTAGGGTTTATTTCCAATTACTTACATGTAACAGAGTGGTAAGAAGAAGAAGCCTTGGGGTACCATTAACTACCACCTACAAAGACTGAGCAAAGGAAAGTGAATATTTCTATTTGTGGACTTTCGGGTAAATTTTGCACTTTACTAGGCGTTCATTAGCATTTGTGGATGTCAGTTTAGTAAATTGCATTGTTGGAAGGTATCTTTTTATTTTGAGATCTAGGTTGGTTTCAACCTGAGAGATTTGGATTTCTGAAGCTAGACTTTACCATTGGAGAAACAATGTTCATTGTCAAAACTAAAATCTGAGAAATAATGTGGAGAATTTGATATCTTAATTATTTACTCTTAACACATCTGTTTTAGAGACTTTCCACTACATGTCCCTAGATTATTCATTTTTTTTCTTTATTGAATTTGAGCTTTCTTTACATTGAATAGAATGTTCTTGACACACCTTTCTGTTTTAAATTCAGCAATTTTCTTTTAAAGCATTATGGCATCGCTTTATTGTTGTCTCTGTTCTCTTGTTATCATTAAGCATTGCAACTGCCACTATTTTTCCCTTGTAAATATAGACTCTTATTATCTTATTTAATTGTTATTCACATCATATACCCACCTGGCAGCTATTACTTTATATTCAAATAGATTTATCAGACGTCCTATATTGAACATTTTTTCCCCTATTTCAAACATTTTGCCAGAGATGGACACATACCTTGTGGAATTAGTACTGTCCATGTATAAGTTTTCTATAATTAGCATACGCTGAAGTGGGCAGAGGGGAATGCTGGACGGTATTCTGCGTGAAAATGATTAACTTTGCAAGAAGCAAACTCATAGAAAATTTCTCTGAGAAGTGAATAACATACCTTACGTTGAGGTTAAATTCAGGAAACAAACCGAGTAAAAAATTTATTCACATTGGCAAATTGAAATTAGTTCAAGTGCATCCACTTAAAGCATGAAATTGTTGAGAAATGTCACTAAATCCACCAAAGATGTAGGAAAAAGTTAAAAGCTATATGCACTCGATAAAAGAAATGGACACGTTGAAGTCATCTGTTTAGTAAAGAATAATAAATTACAAGCAAGTATTTGTTAACAAGAATGCATCAATGGTTCACAATAATATGTTTTAAGGTAATGACGGTTAAATATAGTTGAAAGAATAATGTTGTAAGAAAAGGAATTTTATTGTTTCATTGAAATGCTAAATTTCCACAAAACTCTGCAACTACTTAGTGAACTATTGAAAACCAGGTAACTGAAAAATGAAACCAAATTCACTTTCACCCAGATACAGAGATTCTTAACTGATAAGCAGCAGAATATAATTAAAGAGATAAAAACTCAACACACAAATTAACACACTTATTTTTCTCAGCAAATCCAACATGGAAAACCTGCTCTTTGTTGTGGTATTTTATTGACAGAGCTTGAGCAATTGAATTTCTTACAAGGCAATCTGTCACACCGAGAACACAATTTTTCTCTCGCTGAACTAGATTGGACTCACCCTACAAAACATGTGATCCCTGCTCCTAAACCTTTGTGCACTAGCAGCCCGTTTTCCCAGCACACTAGGTCCTATTTCTGTTATTTACGATGCAGCACCTAAATTATAGTGCAGAATTGCATCCTATTTCCTAGCGCAATTCTGCCCTATTATTTAGCTCAAGGGAACTCCCCAAACAGTACACACTAGCTCCTCAAATATACACACACCACAAGTCAAAAGATCTCACACAAACTTGTGCACTCAACAATGAACAATCTTTGTGTCTTTGTCTTCGATCCATGTTAAATTAGGCGAGTCCAAATTTACAACTTGAGCGGTAGACAAGTTAACTGAGACGAATTGGTTCTCTCTTCAATCATAACTTGGAGTCACAACTCGTCCTTCAATCAATGACTATTAAAATTGGCAACTAGGGCCAAACTCCATGTGGGTCATCTTATTAATTGCAGCTGATATTTTTCTCGGATTCCTCTCATCGAGAGGTGTAGGATTGATCTAAAGATCATCCGATTCCGATAAGTATTCATGGAGATATGAACTTATTTGTGTTATGGGACAATTCATCAATGTCGGCCAGCAACCAAATAAACCCACTTGTGCTCAACGTTTTAGTATAAATAGAGGTGGGCTTCAAGTCATTTCAACACACTTGGGATCTCTTCCTCTCTACTGGTCTTTGAGTTTTAGTAGGAGAAGAGATCCTAATGAATAATGCTGCCCTAATCTAGAGGGAGTGCCTTAGGCTCTACGCTGCCTTAATGAAGAAGCCCTAGACGCAGGAGAAAAGGGAGATCTAGCACGGTGAAGGAGGCCTAACAGCAAGCCCTAACGCTGCCCTATGGAGAAGCCCTAATGCTGCCCTATGAAGAAGTAATAATACATAGCCATGGAAATGAAGGCAGAAACCCTAGCCGCAAGTGTAAGGAGAAGAGATGCCCTAAACCTAGTTGCTACGCTGCCTAATGGAGATGGCAACTAAACATGGTCTTAGAAGAAGTGCTCTACACATGGAATGCCCTTGCTGTCATGAAAGGAAAAGCCCTTATCCTATATGCAGTCATGAAACGAATACCATTTCTGTCATGGAAGGAATGCTCTCACACGTAAATGCTGAGATAAAGAAGCCACACCTTCAGCTATCCTCAATGCTGTTCTAAATAAGGATGCTCTATCTGCTGTTTGGATTGAATCACAGTCATGAATGATAGATCCAAGTCTTATGATGAATACTGTAACATTATAGACATCATAGTGTATGATAACAAGATGTATGGTGCAGCAGTATGGACAACAAGAAGTATGGTGCAGTAGTGGGGTAACAATGCTACATGGTGCTGCAATGATAGGCAATAGGACAACAAAGGCAACTTGGTGAAGTATGGTGCAGTAGTGGGACAATAATGCTACATGGCGCTGCAATGATAAGCAATGGGACAACAAAGGCAACTTGGTGAAGTATGGTGCAGTAGTGGGACAACAATGCTACATGGTGCTGCAATGATAAGCAATGGGACAACAAAGGCAACTTGGTGCAGTATGGTGCAACATATGGTACAACAATGGGACAACAATGGTCAATGGCATATAGTGCACAATGGGACATCAATGGTACAATGGTACAACATGGGACAACTAGTATTTAGTACAACAAATTCATGGTGCTGTTATGGTATGGCAAAGCACAACGGGACAACCATGACATTGTGCAGCAATGGCACAATGGTACAACAACATGCAAGGGACAACAAACTAACATTGGGACCGCTGTATGGTAGTTAGCAGCAAGTACACCAAGCATGCAATGGTACAACAAGCATGCAAGGGACAACAAACAAGCAATGGGACAGCTAATATGGACAACATGGTTCAATCATGACACATGGGACAATAGTATAGCATTAGGTGCAGCAGTCATAAGGTCCAGCATTGTGACGATGGGTGCAGCACGGTGAGGTGCAACATGATGACGAGATGCAGCATGATGATAGGTGAGGGAGTCACCTTGGAGAATCAGTTGAAGCAGCATGTCTTCAACTGATCTCATGTATCATCTTCTTAGAGATGATCTATGCTCTCATCTAAATAAGTCAAAGTGTTGACTTTAGTTGTAAATGTACTATCTCTGCTAAACTATTGAAGAACATATAAGAAGAATTGATCAAGGGTTTGCCCACATTGGGGTTTGTCCTTGGCTAGCGCCACATCTTGTGTCCTCTTGTCTTGGCTTGTCTTCTGCGATTTATATTTATGTTCTATCTGCAATTTACTTTAACGTTGATGTGATTGCTAATTTGGAAAAGATATTGAGCTAATCGTGAAAATTGAAATAAATTACGCTAGCATAGAACATACCTAAACGTACAATGATTGAAGCTCCAACTCGTCCTATTTGAACTTGAACTCCCATCTAATCCTGTAGTTAACTGAAGAAGGCTTCGCGTAATTGATCCTTCAACTCTACGCATGAACTAAAGTCTAACTCATGATTCGCATCATGCTAAGAGAAAGACAACTTGTGTTCTTTCTAGCTAAGGCATGACCCAAAGCAGACCTTCCACTCACTACAATTTTCAACACTCCCTCTTAGCAAGGAAGAGATTCTATACAACTCCCAACTTGTCTTTGAAATAGATGAAACTGCTTCTTGCCAATGCCTTGGTCAAGATATTTGCTGTCTGCTCCTTTGTTGGAATGTACGGTAGCTTCACTATCCCTTTCTGCACATAATCTCTGAGATGATGATACTTGATCTTGATATGCTTGGAGCGATCATGAAACACTAGATTCTTAGAGAGCTTAATGCAACTCTGGTTGTCACAATATATCACAGTAGGCTCTATCTCTAAGTTGTACGATATGGGGAAACATGTATGGGTACGAAATGTGACCCCACAAATTTTAGAAACGGGGAAACATGATATATATATATATATATATATATATATATATATATATATATATGTATGTATGTTAGGGACATTTAAGAAACGTTATGTGCAATCATAAAGCATACATGATACATTGATACATTATGATTAAATTGTTTTGTTTCAGATGTGTTTGGATCCCAGTCCTTGACTGGGGGGTGTGGGGGGTCTTGCTCCCCCACACTAGTGCTGCCACCCACCCCCAAGCGAAAATTAGATGAAAAATGTCCTTTTAAAATATTGTAATCTTGTAGTCAATCTGGGTCCTTCATTACCCCTAAATGAGGGGAGAGTCTTTTTATAACTTGCGAGAGACATCTAGAAACATTCACACAATATTTTAATCACCTAATAAAATATTAAAAATGAAAAAAAATGATAGAAAAAGGCTTTTTTTGGCGGAAATGCGGCCATATGACCTTGAAACGCGTTTCAGGCCATACTGGGCCACGTTTTAGCCTCGAGAAATGTGTCATTATGACTTGATACGCATTTCAAGACCGTACCATGCGTTTCAGCTTTTTCGTATCGTTTCTTTGAGGAAATGACCCCTTGCCCAACGTTTCTTGCAACATAGCTCTATCCCCTATTTGAAAAGTCCCACAAGCAACTTCCTCATTTAGATAGCTTCACACGTTGCCAAACTGGAAGCTATGTACTCAACCTCTGTTGAAATGAGTTCAATTGATTTCTGCTCCCTGCTAAACCAACAAACAACTGTTGACCCAATGCTGAAGACGCAACCTAAAGTACTCTTTCGATCTGTGGAGCACCTTGCCCAATCTGCATCTGTGAAGCCCTCAAGTATCACTCCATCAACTTGTCTATACCACAATCCATAATCTGCTGTGCCTTTGAGATACGTCAAAACATGCTTCACAACAACCTAGTGAACTCAGGTCGGTTCCATCATGAATTGATCCAATTGGTTTACTGCGAAACAAATATCAGGCCACGTGTTGACCAAATACACCAACAACCCTCTAAGCTACATGCATAATGTAGCATCTACTTGCTTTGCTCTGCTAGCTTCCACCTTCCTCCAGTTTGTGACTAGAGGCATGGCCATGGGCCTGCATATGAAGCCTCTTGAGAATCTCTTGGGTGTACTTGCCCTATCCCAAGAAGATCTCACCATCACCCTGCCAAACCTCCAATCCAAGGAAGTAGTTTATAAGCCCTATATCCTTCACCTCAAACTCCCTTGCAAGGTGTGCCCTGCAATCTTGAATGAAGCTGTCTACTCTAGTTAGTATAAGATCGTCAACATAGAGCACTAGAATGAGCTGAAGCCCTCCAATCACGATGTAGTACAAGTTGGGATCCACCTCACTCTTAGTGAAGCACAATCTTCGAAGTTAGTTGTCGATACGAGTGTAACATGCTCTTAGAGCCTGCTTGAGCCCATAAAGAGCTCTCTTCTGCTTGAATGCATGCATGTCTCTTCTAAATTGCTCAAACCTCTCTAGCTGCTCCATATAAATCTCCTCCTCAACCACTTCGTTGAGGAATGCCGTCTTCACATCCATCTGGTGGATCTTCCACCCCATCGGTGCTGCAAGTTCCTGAATCGTCCTGATGGATGAATATCGTGCTATTGGGGCCAACGTCTTATCATAGTCTATGCCCTCAACTTGTGAAAATCCCTTGGCCACAAACCTGGCATTGTACTTCTCCACACTCCCATCTCCTCCATGCTGGACCTTGTACACCTAGCGCGAGCCTACTATTGATTTGCCCTCTAGTTGTGGCACAATCTCCTAGAGATCGTTCTTCATGATCGATGAATATTCCTCCACCATGGCAACCTGCCAAATATGTTGAGAGGCTGCCTCCTCATAATAAGAAGGCTCTGTGTCCAACAACCTTGTCATCAATGCCATATACTCGGTGTACCTCTGTGGCTTCTTGCTCTGCCTGAACGTAGAGCTAGGAGCTTCAACATGCTCTTGGGCCTCCTAAATCAACCTGTTGGCCTACTTGGTCTCTTCTTCCCTGTGCTAGGAGTCTCTAGCTGAGTAGTTGTATGCTCTCGTCTTGGCCTCTCCTCCTCATCCTGCTGGTCATCTTGTCGTGCAACCCTCTTGCCACCTGGTTGAGACTGAATCTGTGATCCTGATTGAGGCTCCGCTTTCGCTCTAACGACTCCCTCAGAGTTTTGTCTTCTTGAAACCTCATGTCCCGCTTGATAATTGTCTTCTTGAGTGATGGAATATACACCTTGTACGCTTGAGATACCTCACTATCACCCACAAAAGTAACCTTTTTAGTGTGGGCTTTCGCTTCTTCTTGCTATCTTTGGACCCATGGCAATAAACTTTTGTGCCAAAGATATGAAAGTGTGCAACATCAGGCTTCTTGCCTGTGAAAGCCTCCTCCAGTGTAACTCATCCAAGCACCCTGTGTGGACTCTTGTTCTGCAGAAATATTCCAGTGTTGCATGCCTCTCCCCACAAAAACATAGGCAGTCCCTAATCATGCAACATGGCCTTGGCCGCTCCAACTATGCTACGATTCTTCCTCTCAGCCACCCCATGTTGCTGAGGGTTATGGGGTGTTGTTAACTCTCTCCTAATGCCCTCCTTGGCTTACTCATCCCTGGAGGCATTGGAGAGATATTCCTTGCCATTGTCACTCCTCAGTGCTTTGATCTTTTTCCTGGTCTGGTTCTCTACCAAGGCTTTAAACTCAATGAACTTGGAGAAGACCTCCTCCTCCTCCATCTTCATAAAGAAGATCCATGCTTTCTGGGAATATTCATTTATGAAAGTAACATAATACCTGTGTCTCATAAGTGATGAAGAAGAGAAGGGCCCACATACATCTTAATGCGCTAGCTCCAAAATCCATTTCGCTCTGTTGTCTCGGCCCTAGAAAGAAGACTTGGCATACTTGCCAAGTGTGCACCCGTTGCACACTCCATTCTTTTCAAGGCTGTACTGTGGTAGCCCTGTGGTTATTTACTGTAAGATCTTTAGCCAATGTTCCACCAAGACTTTGGGAAGGGGGGACGCGGGTTCGGGGAGACGCACAGGGGGGACGTGTGGGAGTAGCGTCAAATTTTAGGAAAATTTAGAGGGATGTCGAGGCATATTAACTCTATATAATAATAATAATAATAATGAAATTATAAATACATTGATCCATACATAATTTGAATTAAATATTGAAATACACTGGTCTATACTCATCATTTATACTGATGCATACAGGGTTTCGAGGGAGCGGCTTCCCCGCCTCGAACCCACTCCCAAATCCCGCTCCCTTTGGGAGCGACTAGGGAGCGCGCTCCAGAAATCGGTCCCACATGGGAGCGAATCCGAGAGCGAAATTTTCGCTCCCTAGCCTTTTTTGTAATAACATTCCAAATGCAATTTTTTTCAAAGAAATAAATATTTTTTAGTGGGGCAACTTAATTATCAAGCCTATGGCCCTAGTATTGATACGTGATTCATGGTAATGTTGAATTCTTAAAGTAAAAGTGACATTCTCCTTAATCTTCATTTTCATCCTTTTACTAAAATTTTTAACATTACTATGAAATGACTTAGGAGTTAGGATGTTTGAGAGTGGTTCCGACCTCATTGGATTTCATATGGATAAAGTAGAATTTTAAATCTTATTCAAAATCCAGCAGACTTATCAGTATTTCAGGATTTCAAGACTGGGGGGATTGCAATGTTTCCATTGGATTTTGTCATGTATTAGGGTATGGAACTCATTTAATGAAGAGCACCAATCCCTCTATGTACCTTGATGTTGGTGACATTGGTTGTCGAACACCTCTATCATGACCCTACTAAAAATGTAACCATCACTCGAACAAAATCTTGACTTGACATGCTATGTTTTTTCCATCTTATGTTAATGAGAGTGATATTAATGACAAAGATCTTGGTTTTCCAATAAGACTAAGACAATTCTCATGGCGGCAAGAGACCCAAGCATTAGCTATAGATAATAAATTTACTTGTCTTGTCTAGTTTCTAGTAGTTTTTATCACTGTTCTCTTTCGTTTTTTTTATGATATGTTTTGTAAAAAATTTATGACACTTTAAGTTTGAAGTTTGAAGTTGGCAATTATAACTCATTGGTAATGAATTATGAATATGATGCTTCGTGAAAGTTGAAAGTTGTTTCATTTCATTTCATTTTATAACATTTCATTTCATGTTAGATATTATTTGTTGTAATGGTTACACTAGCTTACAAGTACAACTTTGGTGATCAATAATGTTAAATGTTATATATTGAATTTTGAAAGCTTGAAACTTTAAGATTGATGAATCATGATTCATGAGACTCAATATGTTGTATGTCACTAACTTGTGGACGTGGTTGATGAAGATTATAACTTCTAGATGATTGCTGTTATATGGTTCAATTTATGTTTTTTATATCTACTTCATCATTCTACACGTTTTTGATGACATATATGCATCAAAATATAAAAAATATATAAATTATATAAAGAATGCTTCGAGATTTGCTTCCAAACCGGGATCTTCTGAAAATGTTGCTCCGACTCCCAAGTAACCTTGGATGCATATATCATTCATCCATACACCACGAGATTCAATAATGAAATACAATGATCCATATTCCTCATTCTAGAATCTACATTGATTTGAAGATTAAATTCATCATTCATCATTCTAGATTCTAAATTGATTTAAAATTTAAATTCATTGTTCTAGAATTTAATTAGTTCTAAGCAAAATAGACTATAGTAGATACTGAAGTCTGAAGACTAGAATGGTAAATTGATATAACTAAAACTCAAAAATAGTAAAGAGTTACAAGTCAGAGAATCAGTCTAAAGTCATCAATATCTAGAATCAAGACTTGAAAGTTAAAATTAAAAATTAAAAATGGACAATGAGCATTGAAGGAGCGTAGCGGGGGAGGAGAGGCAACAATTAACTAGTAACTCATATTGCGTTGTGTGGTAGGCCAAGTAGAGGTAAGCTTGGTAAGTCGAATGAGTGAGTTAGGGATTGCAAACTACTTTAGGTTTTGATATTTGTTATGTATTTTTATTTTTATTTTTATTTTTAATTTCAAGGGTTATTAGACAAAATTGAGGGGGACATGCCCTCCCTCAAAAGGGGTGATTGTGGGCTTGGTGCTCTTGATTAAATGCTAGTTCCAGACACTCATGCTTGATAGAATCCAATGGAAACATTGCAATCCCCCAAATCCTGAAAACTGTTAAGTCTGCTAAATTTTGAATGGGATATGAATTTCTATTTTATCCACATGAAGTCTGATGAGGTTGGAACCACTCTCAAACATGCTTTACTTTAACAATTTAACATTACCATTAATTACATAGCATTAATAGGGCCCTAGGGTTGAATATTAAGCTTCCCCACTCATAAGTTATTGTTTTCAAGCAAAATTAAGGGGGGACACCTAGACGCACCCTTTTTGGGGAGTCACCCAAAAAAGGGACATGGGGAAATGTTTCCTCAAATGTCCCCCCATCCCAGATGGTGGGGTGCAAAAGGTGTATGCAAGTGTCCCATGCGCCTGTGCCAAACTTCTCTTACATCTCTGCTCTGCCCACCTATTGCCTTGCTGCTCAAGGTTGCCCATGTCTCAACTTGCAACTTGTAGAGATTCTTCATCCTCACACCTAGCTGCTTCACTGATCCAGAAACTAGATGTTTGAGGTAAGCCTTACCTCTGCTGAAGATGACATCATAACCCTTGTCCTCTAGGGTTGCCATCAAAACAAGGTTCTTCTTCAGGATTGGAACATAGAGGACATCTCTGAGATGGAGAGAGCTCCTAGACTCCCTCTCAAAGTTGACAGTACCAACTCCCCTAGTCGCGTACTTGCCATTATCTCCTAGTTGAATATGAACTTGCATGTCCTTCTCCTCCAGCTGGTTGAAATACTCTTTGTTCCCGGTCATATGGAAGGATGCTCTAGAATCAATATACCACATGCTGCTACCTACTGAGCTTGCCATGCAAGCTATCAATGAGAAATATTTCTTGGAATGAGAAGCAAACCCATCTACCTCAGCTAATGTGACCACATGATCCTTATTAGACCCCTTCTTCCTGTTAGGACACTTAATGGCATAGTTCTTGAACTCATGATAATGGAAACACTACTTCTTCTCGCCCTTTTGACTGGTCTCGGCCTTGCCTTTGCCCTTCTAACTGGTGTTGGCCTTGACTTTTCCCTTCTTGCCCTTGTCTTTGTTGCCTTTGCTTGCTAGGGAAAACTTCTCCTTGTCTTCTTTTTATGTTGATCTACCATCTCTCGTCCCTCTTCGGATTTCTTCTTGAACGCAGTCACTCCAAAACGTTTCTGAACTAGGAAAATTTTCTTTGCCACTTACTACATCTTGGAAACCATACCAAGAGTTGTGGAGCCCCAGAAGCGCAAGACTTAGAAGGTCTTTTTTTGCTGTCTCATCCACACCACTTAACTCATCCCAAACCTGAGTGAACTTTGAAAGATATGTGACAATGGGCTCTCCTTTGCTCATCTAGATACTTCTTAGGTTCTCCTTGATAGCTAGCTTCTTGACATCACTGGAACCCTGATACAAACCTAAGATGGCTTTAAATATCTCATATGCGGTCTTCTTCCCATGGAGATGTGGGATAATATGGTCTTTGACCCCCTCTAGAATGATCCTCCTCGCCTTGGTATTATTCTTGTTATGTTGGGCCAACTGTTGGGCATCTATAGGTGGCACTATAGTTTGCTTTATAAAGTCGAGCACCCCTTTATCTTCCAACACTACTGATATTCGTTCATTCCATGAGCAAAAGTTAGAGGCTCCCTCTAAATAGGGATATTCCCTCAGTCCTTAAAATGCCATACTTTTATCCAAAGAACTGCTCTTCAAACTCTAGCGCTCTTCTTCTAGACCGATCTGCGCTCTTTACACCCTGATCAACTTGGTGCTCATTTTTATGCTGATCTCTGCTTTGATACCATGTTAAATTTCCATGAAACTCTGCAACTACTTAGTGAACTATTGAAAACTAGGTAGCTAAAAATTGAAACCAAATTCACTTTCACCAAGATAGGAAGTTTCTTAGCTGATAAGCAATAGAATATAATCACAAAGATAAAAACACAACACACAAATTAACACACTTATTTTTCTCCAGAAACTCAACAATGCAATCTGTCACACTGAGAACACAATTGTTCTCTCACTGAAATAGCTTGGACTCACCTTGCAAAACACGTGATCTCTGATCCTAAACCTTTGTGCACTCGCAACCCTTTTTCCTAGCGCACTAGGGCCTATTTTTGTGCTTCAGGATGCAACTCTTAAATCCTAGCGCAAAATTGCCTCCTATTTCCTTGCACAATTCTGCCCTATTATTTAGCACAAGGGAACTCCTCAAACAATGCACACTATCTCCTCAAAGATACACACATTTCAAACAAAGATATCTCAAACAAACTTGTGCACTCAACAATGAACAATATTTGTGTGTTTTTCCTTCTTTTATAGATTCGATCCACGCTAAATTAGGCAAGTCCAAATTTAGAACTTGATTGGTAGACATGTTAACTGAGTCAAATTGGTTCTCTCTCTCCAATCATAACGTGGAGTCACAACTCATCCTTCCTTCAATCAATGATTGATGCTCCAACTCGTCCTATCTGAACTTGAATTGCCATTTAATCATATAGTTAATTGAAGAAGGCTCCGCGTAACTGATCCTCCAACGCTACGCATGAACTGAAGTCTAACTCATGATTCACATCATGCTAAGAGAAAGAGAACTCATGGTCTTTGTGGCTAAGGCACAAGCCAAAGAAGACCTTCCACTTGTGAATGTATACATGCAAAGACAAGCTCAAAACCTTCATTGCCAGAGCATAGAGTGTAGCAAGAGCGTTTTAGGGAGTGAGGACATTGGGACCATCATTTTCCAAAAAAACTTGGGAGTAGAGCGTTTGTTGTCATTTATATTAAAAAAACATGTATAATGGCAAATTAGTTGTAGAATATACGAAAACATGCATATTTGTACATTAATGAAGATAGAGATGGCATCCATGGTACTTTAAAATGATTAATCTTTCAAGCATCAACCATCTAGATTCCAACTGTTACAAAGAAACGTACAAAATTTTAAGCCATATAATATAAAGTAGACCATTAACTTATGGAATAAAATAAGCTATCCAACAACTCTCAACAATATCAAGACCAAATCATTATGTTTGCAAAATAGGCCATTTGCACACTGAAGTATGAACACTGAAAGGTCTCAGACTCCAAAACAATACACTGAGCTAGTTGCGAAATAATATGAATCTATCATCTATGACATATACAGTAGTGAAAAGGGATAAATGACTATTCTAACAACTATGATTTTATCTACCATTCCTTTCTCTTTGCACCACCACCACTATTGCATTGGGTTCCACATGGTGCTACTAGATTCAGGGTAGGACAAAACTGCGTAGAAGATGTATGTTAAATTGAGGATGAAACCCTTGGTGTTGTGGCTAGATCACTGGATGTGGGGACCATCACAGTGGATGGCTTGGCATCTCAACACAATCATTATCTCCCATAAGAGCATATTCTCCAATTGCTTTAAAACCAATACTCCATCCTCGAAATTATCCTCCTCAAGATTATTGCCCAAAGTCTTTTAAGTTTTTATTTTTCTTTGCCTCTTGGTAATGCGAAAACAATTGCAAGTTGTAAGGAACACGAACCAAGCTTATTGATCAATTGACATTTAGCTTGCTTCTTTTGATGCTATAGATAAAATTGTAGGTGCTCCAACACCTTTTGTAGAAGAAGTGTGTACCACTCTGAAAGCATGCATGTCGACTAATGTTGTAGTTGTGGGTTAGAACCACCATGAATGTTCCACCACTTGAGAGAAGCCAGATTCCTTTGATCTTTAATTGCATGGTTGGTCCCAAATGCACCATTGCTAAGGATATAGTGGTCAAATTGTCTACATATGGTGTCGCACTCCTCATCAGGGACCAATTTGTCTAATGATTTTGTATAACCCGCTTGAACCTTTGCATCTTGGTGGGTTTTCCTTGGATCCACCTCCAGGTGCTGGTGATGAAAGCCATGATACATGATAATATTTAGGTGTAAGCATATATGCTATGGAATATAGAGGAATATTTATCTTTTACCATCAACTTTCCACCTTTACACAAACATGATAATACAGGCTGACATCTCTAGGTTGAACAATGTCTTTAATCTTCCCTAGCATGCTATCTAATTACTCATACACCTTTCTATTGATTGGATGATCTTAATTGACAAACCTAAGCATATATGCTATGGCATATAGAGGAATATTTATCTTTTACCATCAACTTTCCACCTTTACACAAACATGATAATACAAGCTGACATATGTAGGTTGAACAATGTCTTTAATCTTCCCTAGCATGCTATCCAATTGCTCATACACCTTCCTATTGATTGGATGATCTGAATCGACGAATCTAATCGCGTGATAAATTGGCTTGGTGAATTGCAAAACATATCAAAGTTGCGGCCAAAAGTGACTATCAAGAAGAGTCTCCTTCGCTATTGAGTGTTGGAAATAGTACCCATGAGAGGTGTTACTAGGCATTTATCCCTTTTACCGTAGTAGACACACCAAGACTTTTGTCTTGGTGACATTTATGAGTTATATTAATGTCATGGGTGGAAAAGGTATTTAAAAGTGTTGTACCATGTACTTTTTTAATATTAAAGTCACTTGTACTTTATAAAGTGACTTTATGTGTAAAGTATTGTGTTTCAAACGCTTCAACAGCCATGAGTTAACAAATATAATCCAAAGTGCACTTGAGAAGTGCAAAAGAGCAAAAAATAGGAAATCAGAATTAAATTGCTTTCCTGTAAATGCTTGGTTTGATGAGGAATGCAAAATGGCAAGGAGAACCTTGCAAAAGGTAGGAAAAGAGAAAATGAATGTAAAGTTATATAAGCAGATACTAAAAAGGAAAAAAGATGAGTTCATGAAAACAAGGAGAGAAGAGTTAATATATTTAAGCAAGAATAATCCAAAGCTTTTTTGGCAGGAACTGCAACCAAGGAAGAAGCAAATTGAAAATAATATTACAGCCAATCAATGGTTTGAATATGCAAGGCAACTCTATGAGAAAGAATTTGAGGCGGAGTCCCCCCTATGATCAACAAAAATTCAAAGCTCTTCACATTACAGGAGGTGGAGAATGGAATTAAGAAGTTGAAAACAGGAAAGGCAAAGGACTTGGTTGAACTTCAAGCATAGTATCTAAAATGGGAAATGAATGCTCTTGCATTGCACATCATGAAAATATTCAACAACATCATTCAGCAAGGATTCCCAAGAGACTGGACAACTAGCCTAGCAATACCCCTTTTAAAAGTGGAGACATTAATAATGCATCCAACTATAGAACAATTATGATCAATCCTTTGTTTGCAAAGCTTTTTGGCAGCATGGTAGAAGACAAAATAGCAAGTGGTTAGAAGTAAAAGAGAAGATGGCAAGAGGACAAACGGGTTTTAGGCCGAAACATTCTACAGTGGATCATGGCATCACGTTGAGACACACTGTTGAAAAGGTTTGGGAGGACAAAGACAAAGTATTTTGCTGCTTTTTTGACTTCAAAAAATCATTTGACACAGTCCCTAGGGATAAGTTGTGGCGTAGAATGGAAGAACTTGAAATTCCTGTGCATATAGAGCTGCTGTCCATAGACTTTATGAAGAAGTGAAAGTCAAAATTAGAACCTCAACATGTATTTTAGAAAGCTTTAGAAGTGACATTGGAGTTAGGTAAGGTTGCCCTCTATCCCCCACTCTTTTTGGTCTATATCTTGATAAATTAGAAGAGTGGCTAAATCTGCAAAGTGGAGATGGTGTTTGGTTGGGGAAGTTTGTGATAAAGCTTCTTTTATAATCTGATGATATTGTATTGATTTCTAAATCGACCCATGGATTGCAAATACACTTATATGCCCTTGAACATTTTTGTAAAGCAGTGGGGATGCAAGTCAATACTAGCAAGACCAAAATAATGATTTTTTCTAATAAAAGGAAGCAGAGCTAGCATACTTTCTTATTTGAAGACAACATTCTTGAAGAAGTAAATGAGTACAAGTACCTTGGGATTGATTTCAACAATAAACTCAATTGGGAGGACTGCAAAAAGAAGAGAATTTTAGGAGGGTGGAAAGCGTTATATGCTCTTCAAAACATAGGTAGAGAGGCAGAGTTATGGGATTAGAAAACGATTAAAGTGCTTTCTAGACTCCTAGTTTGTCCAGTGATGCTATATGGGTGTGAATTGTGGACTAGTAGCACTCCCGTTTCAAAATGGAAACAAATTGAGAAAATCCAAAAACGCTTGATCATGAGCAAGTTCAAAATAAAAAGTTCGGTACCTTATGAGATAATGTTGAGTGAAACAAGAGCAACTTTCATTGAAGCAATTGCTATGGTGTGGCTCAGAAGATACCTAAAAAGAATTGAACAAATGAGAGTACAGAGATGCCCTAATGTTATCTTCAATGAAGGTATCAGTGAAAGAAAGAAAACATGGATGAAACAAAAATACACATGGATGCAAAAATGGAATATCTACCTCAATGCCTGTCCCACAAATAGCAAGGAGCTAAATTATTTTGTTATGGAGAAGCTTCGTAAAAAGGTATGGGGAAAAGAGTTGGGTAGAAAGAAGAAATATTACGTTGAGGAATTCAGCCCTACGTGTGATTTACAACAAAAAGAGTTCATTGGAGCTAGCATTTCGTGGAGGGCAAAGGTTCTTATTGCTCAATTAAGGACCAACTCACATCAACTTTGGTGTAAAACAGGACGGTGGAAAAGGCCTAAAGAAGCTTGGGAAGAAAGGGTGTGTACATTTTGCACGTCTGGGGTTGTGGAATCGGAAAAACATTTCATTTTGGAATGTGATGCATTCAAAGACATCAGAGAAAGTTATGGGAACATGTTAGCATCAGTTTCTTGGCATTGGCGATTGTTGGAAGGTTGGGTCAGCTCATCATCAATTTGAATTGGAAAAGGACTGAATTGTAAAGAGCGAAAAACAGGGAACTAATGGTCTCATAGACTATTTTTAGTCTCGTTGACCTAAAAATATCATTTCATTTCATTTCATTTCTAATATTAAAGTGAGTTGAAAAAAATCACTTCATGAGAAAAATGGAAAAATGTACACTACTGTTGAAATTTGGTACCGGAGGACAGGTGGTTCCCTTAGGCTTTGATCTTTGGCCTAGGGAAAAGTGTCCAAAAGATTTTAATTTTTCTCCTAAAGTGACTTTATAATTTTTATAAAGTTAAAATCTAATTTAAAAGTGACTTTAAGTGATAAAGTTACTAAAGTCTAATTTTAAAGTGACTTTTATAAAGTTAATGTAAAATTAGAAAGGAAAAGTGACTTTGGAAATAAATGACTAAGTGGGTCTTTATTAAAGTGGGTGAATTAAAAAATAGAAAGTGAGATTTAAATGTGCATTTAATCTCAGCCATTGATCTAAATCTATTTCAGCCATTGGATTTAGAGATCACCCAAAAGTCACTTGGATCACCAAAAGTCACTTGGAGTTATACTAAAGGAGGAAAAGGAGGAAAATATCCTTCATTCTTTCATGAGCAGATTGGGAGAAGGAGAGCAAGAGAGCAAGGGAGATTTCTGGACAAGAAGGAGAAAGAGGCAGCAGTTTGGCACACATACCAGGCAGCTCTTCAGCAAAATCAGAACAGCAGAAAGACAGTTTCCAGGTGGTCCGTTGGGCTGAAAACGGATAAGTTTGCTTGCTGGAAAAATTATTTTGCTGAAATTTTCTTGCTGTAAAAAGACATTTTTCAGAAATAAAGAAGAGCTCTCAAACTGGTTTTCCCCAAGAGTTGTAGGGGGTTTTTCCAGGGTCACGTTGACCAAAAATATCAGTGTTTTAATGTGTTTTTATCGCTGTTTATTACTGCTGATTTTTATTTCTGCAATTTCCAGCATTCTGTAAATTTTCCAGAATTTGTGTTTTCAGCAAATTTATTTTTTCAGCTTGTTGAATGTATGGTTATGGGAAAGGGCATTTAACTACATGGGAGAAATAAGGAGAAACTGAAAACCGGTGTGGGAAAAGAATTTTTTTTACATGGTATCAGAGCTTGAGTGCTGAAGGGCAGTTTGGGACAGCAAAAGAGAAAAATTACAGCTGCTGATTTTTCACTCAGAAAATTCCAGCAAGCTGATTTTTTCATAAACAGCAGGTTTTATCTTTACTACAGCAGTGCTATTTTCAGTTTTAGGA
>APFE030479795.1:188220-199997 GCA_000404065.3 Pinus taeda | reverse complement strand
TTTCCAGGTGTCCGTTGGGCTGAAAACGGATAAGTTTGCTTGCTAAAAAAAAAAAATATTTTGCTGTAATTTTTTGCTGAAATTTTCTTGCTGTAAAAAGACATTTTTCAGAAATAAAGAAGAGCTCTCAAACTGGTTTTCCCCAAGAGTTGTAGGGGGTTTTTCCAAGGTCACGTTGACAAAAAATATCAGTGTTTTAATGTGTTTTAATGGTTGTTTATTACTGCTGATTTTTATTTCTGCAATTTCCAGCATTCTGTAAAATTTCCAGAATTTGTGTTTTCAGTAAATTTATTTTTTTCAGCTTGTTGAATGTATGGTTATGGGAAAGGGCATTTAACTACATGGGAGAAATAAGGAAAAACTGAAAACCGGGGTGGGAAAACAGAAATTTTAACAACTACTTGGAAAAAGTACTAGGAGGCTTTTAAGTAATGGGGTTGATGTGTGAGGGGAGTCAATTGGGAGAGTTAATCTCAACCACACATCTTGAGATTTGGAGATTAAATCTCATCCATTGAATCCTAGGTTTAGGGATTCATTTTTTTCTAAGAGACAAAAGGAGAAAAGGGAGGCTCATTCTTCACTTCACACTTGAGAGAACATGAGGAGAAGAGGAGAGGAGAAACTTCAAGGAGAGAAGGGGAAATTGCAAAGGAGAAAATGCAGCCAAGGAGGGAGCACAAATTCTAAGGCATTGACTGTACAAGCAGTAGGAAAATTGGGGAGTAGTGGAATGATTTTTTAGGAGAGGAGCTACATGAATTTCGAGGAGATTGGTAGCACAAAAACGGGGCGACAGGCTCGAAAACCAAGGAGCAGACCAACGTGTAGTTCGAGGAGGAACAACAACAGTCTGTCCCAAAATTTGAGCCACAAATTTCAGGACTGTCACCTACTGGCAGCACATTTTTCGAGACAAATTTCAACATCAGTCTGGCATGAATTTTGAGGAGGCACAACCAGAGATTTGCATAGAATTCAAGGCACCTTCCAGCACAGAAATCGAGGTTGATTCTAGGCACATTTTCCTAGGAGCTGGGCTGTGAGAAAATGCAGAAATTCTGGTAATGAAAATTTGCTGAAAAATCTGAATTGTTCAGTGGGCACAATTTCCAGACATTGCACTTAATGCTTCAGCTAAAGAGAGATAAGCAGTCTTTAATTTTATGTACTTAGACTAATTTCTTAAGCAATAAAATCCTCCTTTGAAGACCAGTTTTCCCCAAGAGGTTGTGGGGTTTTTTTCTAGGGTTACCTTGACAAAAAATTAGTGTCTCAGATGCTTGAGTGCTTGCCTAAATTTTGTATCAATTCCAGCTGATAGGAAAAGTGAAAAATAGTAAAAGTACTCTTTGAATGTTTACAATTAATGCATTCTAAAATTTATACCAGCATAACAAAACATGTGGGTTGGGCCAAATAAACACATGCAAACTTCTGAACTGGGTTAAGGGTGCAGATGATTAATTTTCTAAGTTTACAAGTTTGCATGACAAATAAAATTAACGATATGCACCCTTACCCGAGTTTACAAGTTTGGATGTGTTTATTTGGCTCAACCCACATGTTTTGTCATGCTGATCTAAATTTCAGAATGCATTAATTGTAAACATTTAAAGAGTACTTCTGCTATTTTTCACTTTAACAAAATTTAGGCAAACATTCAAGCATGTGAGACACTTATTTTTGGTCAAGTTGACGCTGGAAAAAAAACCCCACAACCTCTTGGGGAAAACCAATCTTCGAAAGAGGATTTTATTGCTTGAGAAATTAGTCTAAGTACATAAAATTAAACACAATGCTTATCTCCCTTCAGCTGAAGCATTAAATGCAATTTCTGGAAATTTATGCCTATTGAACAAGTCATAATTTTCAGCAAATTTTCATGCCTAGAATTTCTACATTTTCTCACAGTTCATCTCCTAGGAAAATGTGCCCTAAATCATCCTATTGGAAGGTGCCTCGAATTCTGTGCAAATCGCTAACTGTACCTCTAAATTCGTGCCAAACTGCTGCTGAAAACTGACTTGAAAAATGCACTACATGTAGGTGACAGTCTTGAAATTTGTGCCTCAAATTTATGGATAGACAGTTACTGTTCCTCGAATTGTGTTCTGGTATGCTCCTTGGTTTTGAGCCTGCCGCCTCGATTTTTGCGCTGCCAATCTCCTCGAAATTCATGCAGCTCCTCTCCTCGATTTTCATGCTGCTTCTACAATCAATGCCTTGGAATTCAAGCTCCCTCCTTGGTTGCAATTTCTCCTTCTCTCCTTGAAGTTTATCCTTTCCTCTTCTCTTCATGCTCTCTCAAGTGTGAAGTGAAGAATGAGCCCTTTTCTTCTTTTGTCTCTTAGAAAAAATTGAATCCCTAAACCTAGGATTCAATGGATGAGTTTTAATCTCCAAATCTCAAGATGTGTGGTCGAGATCAACTCTCCCAATTGACCCCCCTCACACATTGGCCCCATTACTAAAAAACCTCCTAGTACCCTTTTCAAGTTGTGTATCTTTTTCTATTTTTCTCATAAAGTGATTTTTTCAACTCATTTTAATATTATAAAAGTACACTTAGTACGTTACACATAACGTCACTTTATAAAGTACAAGTGACTTTAATATTAGAAAAGTACATGGTACAATACTTTTAAGTACCTTTTCCACCCATGAAACTAGTATAACTTATAAATGTCACCAAGACAAAAGTCATTAATTTGTCTACTAGGCTAAAAGGGATAAATTCTTAGTAACACCTCTCCTTGGTACTATTTCGAACACTCCCTCTTATTGAGGAAGGTGTTGCTCACCACTCCCATCCTGTCTCTAAAGAGAACATGCTTGCCTCTTGGCAAACACTTGGGGAGAATGTCTGCTACCTACTAATTAGTTGATATATACTCAAGCTTCACTGTCCCTCTTTTAACTTAGTCTTTGATGAAGTGGTATCTGATCTCTATATGCTTTGATCGATCATGAAATACTAGATTCTTAGAGAGTTTATTACAACTTTGATTGTCATAGTAAATCATAGTTGGTCTCAACATGACCAAATAGACCATGAAGCATCTTGTGAAGCCATAATGCCTCACACCTTGCCTGACTTGCTGCCATGTACTCTGACTCTGCGTTGCTCAATGCCACTGACTTTTGTTTCCTGTTGAACCATGACACAACTGCCAAGCCCAATGAGAAACAACATTCGAAAGTGCTCTTCCAGTCACTGACACTGCTTTCCCAATCTAAGTTTGTGCAACCAATCAATCTGACCCTATCACATCTCACATAGTCCAACCCATAATCCACTACGCCCTCTAAGTACCTCAACACATGTTTTGCAACCACTTATTGCACTCTCCTGGGCTTCATCATAAAATGACTCAATGAGTTGACTGCAAAACAAATATATGGTCTAGTGGTTAGCAGATACATCAATGACCTGATCAGCTGACGATACAAAGTGGGATCCATGAACTCAGAATCAACATCATGAAGCTTCTTCCAGTTGGTGATCATAGGAGTAGCCATAGGCCCACAACCATCCATACAGAATCTCTTGAAGGTATCTTCTGTGTTAAGAAATCTAGGGCATAGAAATTAGGTGATTTCTTTTCTAATGATAGCTGTTTGTGAATGATTTTTACTTCTTTAGATTGGGATCTTCTCTTTACTTAGATTATTATAGCGTTCTTCTTCATCAAACAACTACCAATACATAAACAATAAAGAGGCAAGAGACACAAAATATAGGTGATCAAGCAGGGTCAAAACCTCTCCAACTTGAAAGGAAAACACAAACGAATTCTTCTTCTTATAGAGACTTCAATTGATGAATACCAAGACCAAGACACTTGACACGACCTCTCCAAGACAAAGTCACAAACCCTTCTTTACTGCATCTTCTTCTTGACCAAGTCAACACTAGTCAAATTGATTTCTAGCACTGCTAATTTCGGCTATTTTGAATTTAGGCCTTCTTCCACAGACCTGCAACTCTCGACCTATCTGTACCCTTGCAATTCACATGTGTGAGCTGATTTGGAGTGGTTTGGAGATGCCTTCCTTCTTCACTTGACTAGGAGCCTTATCCTTGTGACCTTGGCTAGTAAGTATGTTGATATAAAGACCTTCTTCTTGGTTTCTTTGCTGGCTGAGGAAACCCTACTACAGAACCCTAATACCTGTCACACATGTGAGGAAAAGTGATCAAGAATAGGGCCAAAATAGCTTGGATTCTCCTCCTTCCTGCGCTGGATGAGAGGCTTCTATATTTCCCTTTCTCGCACTCCCTGATGTATTTTAGATGCATGACTGAATTTTGTCTCTAGGATGAAGGCCGAGCTACCTATTAATATTGGTTTTCCCATGTAAATTAACCGACTTGACTTGGAGATTAGGCCGACATGCCTTTTGGAAATCATCTTATTCTCTTTTTGTAAGCCGATTTCAAGGGATGTTTGTGACAAGGTTTTGGAGGGCTTATGACTAGTGATGCGAAAATCGCGATTTAATCAGATTTTCGCGATTTTTATTTTTTCCCGATATAATCGCCCGATTATTAAACCGATATTTTTTTTTTTTTTTTTTTTGGTTTGATCTGTTGTTTTTGTTGTTCTTGTTTTGTTTGTTTTATTATTATGTTGTTCTTGAAAAAATCGCGATTTTTTGAAATAATCGTGAGAACAATGCAAAAAAACGCGATTCGATTAGTAAAAATCGTTAGGTCGGTGGATAACGGGTTTATATTAGCAAAAACATTTTTTTTTTGATTCATTTCGACAGACAGGGGTAGCGGTGGATTGGGAGTGACCTAGGAGAAAAGAACTTGTTGATTGGGCGCTGATTGGAGGAGAAAAACGACTCAAAAACCCGGTGGATTGAGAGCTGAGGAGGAGAGGATCAATTATCTCCAGCAAACCGGTATGGGCACCAAATTTATGTGTTTTGTTTTGGTTTTTTTTTTATGTTTTTGGTTGGGTTTGGATAACCCATTGTTTATCAAATATTTTTGAATTGATTTGATGGGGTTTTTGTTTGTTGAATTGTCAAAATTTCCATGTGTTCTGTCATGTTACTCATATATGTGATTTTTTTTAAATTTTTGTAACTTGCAATCATTATTTTGCCATAGGTTCACCATTCAACTTCAAAGTTCAAACTTCATCTTACAAATTTAAAACTCAAGAGTCAAGAGTTCAACCAAGCTACAAACATGCCAAGGAAATTGGACCCTCTGTGGGAATTTGGTGAACTTGATGGAGGGTTTGATAGAATGAACTTCAGTTGCAAGTTGTGTGAGCATCATATGTCGGGGGGGGGGGTTTATAGATTGAAGTATCACCTTGCACAAAATCCTGGATTTGATGGAGGGCCTTGCACAAATACAAATTCGGAAATCATCCGAAGAACCATGAGATCATTGGAAGAATTAGAGCACGACAGAGAGGCCAAAGCAGAAATGAAAAGGCAACTGGCAAAGAAGGTGTTAGGTTCAGGTGAAGGAAGTGGCACTGGTTCTACTTTAGCATCAATATCTACAACCAACCCAGTAGCTGCCTCATCATTTTTTGTTCCTAGAACCACATCTGATTCATAACCATCTATCACGTCAATACTTAAAAAAACTGAGAAAGAACAAGCTGACAAGTTGTTGGCCAAATTTCTCCTTTGGAGTGATTCTTTTTAGCGTTGTAAGGAATAATCCATTTTTCCAGCCTGCTATTGATGCTATTGCAACTATTGGTCCAGGGTACAAAATCCCTTCTTAGGATGGCTTTAGAGGCCAGATTCTTCAAAATAAAAAGGTTGACTGCACCAAAAGATTGGAGGAGTTTAGGGCATCATGGGCACAACCATGATGCACTGTAATGTCAGATGGTTGGACCGACCAAAAGGGGAGAACCCTTATATGTTTATGAAATCTATTGATGCATCTTCACATATCAAAGATGCAAAAACTTTATGTGATTCGCTGGATGTGTTTATTTTGGAGGTGGGCGCAGAACATGTTGTCCAAGTCATAACGGACAATGCTGCAAATTATGTTGCTGCTGGCAGGATGCTTATGAAGAGGTATCCTACTTTATTTTGGACACCTTGTGCTGCACATTGTATTGATTTGATGTTGGAGGACATAGGAAAAATTTCCTTTGTCAAAGATATTGTTGAGTCGTCAAAAAGCATTACAAAATTTATATATCATACATTTGTGTTTAGCTTGATGAGAAAATTCACCAACAAAAAAGAGTTGGTGCGCCCCACCATTACACGGTTTGCCACCAGTTTCATATCTCTTCAATCCCTTTTGAATTCTATGTGGGATGTGAAGAGAATGTTTCTTTTAGAAGAGTGGCGTGCTTTGACAATGAGCCGCAAACCAGAGGGAGAGGCCATATGCAGATTAGTTTCATACCAGGAAGATTTCTGAGCGGGAGTGCAGGAGGTGTGCACCGTTACTGAACCTTTGGTAAAGGTTTTTCGATTAGTTGATGGTGAGAAGCCCACAATGAGTTGTTTGTATGAGGCCATGGATAGGGCCAAAGAATCCATTCGGGCCTACTATGATGATAAGGGAGATGAGGGGTTTCAGAAACAACTCCTATGGGAAGTGATTGATGAACGATGGAACAACGCATTCCATCGTCCCATTCATGCTGCAGGGATCTACCTGATTACCGCATTTTCTTACCCATGTGGGTTCGTATTTGATGCTGAGATCATGGATGGATGCTTAACCTATGTTCAGAGGATGGTGTGATCTCCAGCAGAACGTACAAAAATTTCCAAAGAAATGGAGACATACAGGATGGCAAGTGGCACATTTGGCTTTGAGATGGTTGTGATTGATAGGAAGACTAAAATGCCAGGTATTTTTTAGTTTGTTTCAAATTTCATTCTCTTCAGGTTCATAACTTCATACTTTGCTTCAACTTTCAATTTTTTTTTTTGTTCTCTATATGTTTATGTAAAATTTTATTTGTAATTTTGTTGTAGATGCATGGTGGAGAAT
This sequence comes from Pinus taeda, assembly GCA_000404065.3. Taxonomy (NCBI): domain Eukaryota; kingdom Viridiplantae; phylum Streptophyta; class Pinopsida; order Pinales; family Pinaceae; genus Pinus; species Pinus taeda. The sequence continues at coordinate 192,991 of APFE030479795.1, read as the reverse complement.
GTATGGTGCCAGGGTACCCCTTCTGCAAAAGCTTGCCATTCGAATCCTCAGCCAAACATGTAGCTCCTCAGGATGCGAGCACAACTGGAGTGTATTTGAAAAATACACAACAAAAAGCGTAATAGGTTAAATTTAAAACTTAAAAATTGCAAATTTCCAAATAATTTTTTGAATTCATTGAACAATATTTTTTTTTGTAATTATTATTTCATGATCTTTGTACAGGTTGGAGTCCCAACGACTTAATGACATGGTCTACGTCTACTACAATATTCAATTGTGGGTGAGGCAACTTGAGAGGACACCTGATATGGAGGCCATCTCATTGGATGGGATTGACACCACTGCTGCATGGAGGGTTAAGGTCGAGAGGCCTCTAATGGAATCTGCCGATAAGTGGTCAGAGCAGGAGGTAGTGGAAGGCGTAGAGGGGGGGGGGAGGAGGAGGAGGAGCAATAGGAGGAAGAGGTGACACCACCTACCCGGGCTACCCCTGCCACCAATAGAGGATGTGGTATACCTCCTATAGCTCTAGTTCTTCAACTTCTAGAGCACAACAGAGTCCACTGCCAACTCCACCGGCATCTACATCTCGAGGGAAAGGGAAAGCTATTGTATTTTCTCGCAAGAGGGGCAGAGGAAATCAATAGTATTAGTCTATTAGACTTCAGTTATTTTGTTCATTTCATTGTATATGACATTATGACTCATGATATGAGGTACATTATTATATTTTTGTTGATATTTTTTGAAGCTGAGTTGGGACTCAGGAGTCAGGAGTCAGGACTTACTATTCAGGACATGATTCAATGTTATGTGCGATGTAGCACTAGAAATGATATTACACATCTTACATATTAGTTCTTTTATCATATTTATGTGTCAATGTATTTATTTTATGTTGTAGATGCTTTATATATTAAAAAAATTGAAAATTAATGAATATTTCTGTATTTTACGATTTTTTCCCGATTTTTATGATTTTTTTTCCAATTTTTTTTCCCGATTTTGTCCCTTGCCGATAAAACCCGATAACAATAACTGCAACATTGCTTATGACACATATAAATCCTCTTTCGCAATGGGTAACATACCCAAATGGATCTTTCATCTTTGACATTGACTCTATAGACTTTTATGACATGATTACTAATCCTAGAGGCTCACAATGGGAGCCTTAACTAAAAATAAAATTCCTTGCTCATGAAACCCATGAGACAAACATTAAAAGTAATTTTATTTTCTTCTTTACATCAATTACATAAAATCATAATTACGCATGTCGTTATGAAGACCAAACCTAGTTACATTTTTCAACATCCTGCATACTTGCCATGGCCCACAAAGATGTGCCCGTACTCCTGCTAAACCTCTAGCCCCAAAAAGTAATGCATTAGCGCTATATCAGTGATGTCAAACTCTGAAGCAAGATCTCCCATGCAATGCTCGATGAGACTGTCCTCTCATGTAATAAACAAGTCATCCACATACAATACCAGAATGAGTGGATCGTCACCTACCAGGATAAAGTATAGGTTGGGATCTACATCACTCTTCTGAAATCCCATCTGCTGCAAGTAGGCATCTATCCTCTCGTACCATGTCCTCGATGCCTGCTTTAATCCATATAAGGCTTTCTTCAGCCTACATACATGGGACTCCCTCCCACGCAACTCAAAGCCCTCAGGTTGCTCAATGTACACCTCCTCTTGTGTAACACCATTGAGAAAGGTGGTCTTCACATCCATTTGGTGAATCCTCTGATCCATCTTAGTTGCTATAGATATCACTGCTCTAATGGAAGTATAATGAGCAACCAGTGCAAAGGTCTTCTCATAGTCAACTCCCTTTACCTGTGAGAATCCCTGCGCCACAAATCGAGCTTTGAACTTCTCAACTCTGCCATTTGCAACACATTTGACCATGTAGAGCCACCTGGAAGTGACAACTGACTTCCCATTAGGATGTGGCACTACCTCCCAGACTTCATTCTTCATAATAGAGGCATACTCCTTGACCATGGCATCCCTCCAGATTTGTTGTCTAGCAGCCTCCTCAAAACTAGCTGGCTCTGTCTCCACAACATCTACCTCGAAGCCATCTAACCTCTTTGGCGGTCTACTCTCCCTCAGTGACCACTTGGGTCTTCCCATTGCCTCCTGAGCCTCCTTTAGGGTCTCCCGAATCCATCTTGGATTCCTCTTCCCTGTAGTAGTCCCTTATGGTGGTATGGGAAAAATCCTCAACTAGTGCCTCTCCTTCAGGCAAGGAAGGCTTTGAAATAACCAAGGGAGATCCTGAACTTGGAGATACTCTTCCTGATGAACTTGCACCAGGTGAGCTTGTGCCAGGCGAAACTCTACCCCGTGAACCTGTCACCCCTGAAGAAGGTGAACCTCCTGATCCGAATGTACCACCTGATGCACCTGAAACTTGTGGTGTGCCCCCCTACTGAGGAGCTTGCTGCTCTAATTGATCAACCTCCTGAGACCTCCTCAATGTCCTCTCCTCCTCAAATGTCACATCCCTCCTGAGGACAATCTTCCTCTGTGCAGGAAGATATATGCGGTAGGCTCTGTTGGTTTCACTGTAACCCATTAGTATACCCCTCTGTTGTGTGTTCCAACCTCTTCCTCTTCTCTTCTGGGACGTGTGAATATGTAAGGCACCCAAATATCCTGATGTGTCAAACTTCCGTCTTCTTAGCGGTATATATCTTCTCAGGAGACTTGCTCCCCAAGACTCTATGTGGGCTCCTGTTCTGCAAATAAACAACAATGTTACAAGCCTCGACCCACAAGAATAAAGGTAAACTCTGAATATGCAACATCGCTCTAGCTCCACCCACAATGGTCCTATTCTTCCTCTCCGCCACCCCATTCCGCTAAGGGTTATAAGGCACAATGAGCTCCCTCTTGATGCCAACACTCCCACAAAAGTCTCTCATCTCTGCTGAAGTGTACTCACCCCTATTGGCTGATCACAACACCCTGATCTTCCTCCCTGTCTGGTTCTCCACAAGAGCCTTAAACTCTTGGAATCGCTGGAAGACCTCATCCTTGATCTTTAGGAAGTAAATTTAGGTCCTCCGGGAGTGGTCATCAATGAATGTCACATAGTACTCATATCCACTCAATGAGACATGGGACATAGGACCACATACATAAGAATGAATCAAATCAAGGATACCTGCGACTCTGCTATCACTACTTTGGAAAGGTGTCTTGGTGTACTTTCCCAAAGCACACCCCTTGCACACATCATGATGCTCAGTGTTAAAATCAGCCAACCCGGTAACCATCTCCCTCAACATCCTGAAAGCTCCATGGTGCAAGTGGGCCATCTTCTTGTGCCATAACTCACATAAATCACTGCTACTGGTCTGTGCTACCATAGCTGGAAGAGGCTGAAACATGAGTCACTATAGTCTCCCACTGCGAGCTCCAATCACATGAGCAAACTATGCTGGATCCTCTAGGATATATCAACACTTGTCCATTCCAAAACAATACCTCATACCCGTTGTCCACCAAGCTAGAAACTGATATCAAACTCTTCTTCAACCCTGGGTTATAAAGAACATTTGTCACCTTTAGAGGAGGTGATGACTTCCTCTGAAATGAAATTGCCCGCATACTTGTCACCTTGACTTTGGATGTCATGTCCCTTCCCAAATGGATTTGTAACAGGTTTTGGGCTCACCACAATATCGTATTAAATTTTGATAAGTAAAGAACCCAAGCAATTTTCACTTAGGGACTTAGGAGAAATGAAGGCTGGATTAAATTGCTAGTGGAAGGTGGGGGCCACCCACGTGGCCAAATGCATTGGGCACTTGGGCAATTTGAATTGCCTTGGAGGGGAAATCATATGACTTGTGGAGGGGCCCACATGGGGGAAAAGGAGGTCCACGACGTTATAAGGAGGAAGAGCTCCTCATTTGAGCAATCATTCATACTTGCATATCGAACTCACTTGTATGTTTTCTCGAGTTGCTTAGCTGAGTCAATTGCTGTTTAGCCACGAGTCTCTCAAGCGGGAGATTCAACTTTACCTTTGGGGGACTATGAGTGCCACCCTAGGAAGGCATTTTCAAATTACCTTGAGGAGCATCGGGGAAGATTTGGGGCCATTACATTCAGCCCACAGACAAACAGAGCATATTTATGGACCACGCAGAGAGGGGAACACGCAGTTGTGATCAGGGGTTCATCCGGGCAGCACTTGCTGGAGAAACATGGAGAGTTGGAGTACATCAGGAGACCAACCTTTGGGAGGAGTTTTGGAGCAAGTGGGTGCAACATTTGAGTAGTTTGAAAGTCAGCCTTGGAGGACTGCGTAGAGGGCCAGACTGGGCTCACGTGGGTATTGAGGGGGAGCTATAATAGTGGGACCAGATTGGAGAAGGGTGGAAATTCATAATGGATAGTATCTCAGTGATTTGGGGCAGATTTGGAGAGATTTTCCAGCACATTTCAGACAGGCCGAGTTTGCCAACCTGAGGAGGAAGATGTGCTCCTTGGGGGTCGATTTTCAAGGGTTTGAACTAAACCAAACCCTTCCTGGGTTTTGGTGGGTTTTGGTTGAGGATCCAGGAGTTGAAGTTTCATAATTTTCTGAGCAAAGGGAAGCATGGTTTTCAGCACATCCTTTCCAACAGACCGCGCAGTTTCTGGGCAGTGTGGATCACTTCTGGAGTAGCAGTTGGGCAACCCTTAGACCATCATTTGCTCACCTAGGTTTTGTCACACCTGTCCTTGGAGACAAGCCC
>APFE030479795.1:168685-185505 GCA_000404065.3 Pinus taeda | reverse complement strand
ACTCAGAAATGGTTTGGGCGGATTCTACCCGGTTAAGGAGATATTAAAATAATTAATATTTTTAATGGAGTTCCTAAGGAGAGGCTAAAGCACATGAGATCTCCAAGACTCAGAAATGGTTTGGGCGGATTCTACCCGGTTAAGGAGATATTAAAATAATTAATATTTTTAATGGAGTTCCTAAGTCTAAACTTAGGAAAAATAAAATATTAATGGGTATTAATATAAAACTGGGTTAGAAGGTTCTAAAGAACATGGATCAATCCAACTCTAATCTTAGCCATTGATTAAAGATGTAATATCGGCCGTTGAACGACCAATAGGAAAAGTATAAGAGGAGGCTTGAGGGTCAGTTGGAGAAGACACCAGAGTGATCAATCATTCGATTTTCTAGAGCGGGGTTTGCTAAGAGAAATCGAAATAGTGATCAGAGTTGTAGCGAGAGGCAGTAAGTACGAGGTAGAGAGGTAGAGATAGTGCCAGAAGACCAACGCAGAAGCAGAGAGGCAGATGCAGAGCCAGAGGGAGCCACACAAACGCTAGCAGGAATTGCGCGGAGGCCAGAAGGGCCTGTGTCATCAACGTAGAGGCTGTAGGAGTGAAGCAGAGAGCCAGAGAGCTTGCGCAGAGCCTCAGAGGGTTGACGCAGAGGCCAAGAGGGTTGACGCAGTGCTTCAGATTGTGCTGAAGAGGGTTTCGTGGGGCAGATTTTCAAAATATCTGCTTCCGAAGAGAGGTATTGCTGCCGGGTTATTTTTCTCTATCGGGTGAGCCAGTTTGGCACCCAGTTGTACTCAAGGAAAAACTGCATAATAATAATACCCTAAGAACTGCTGCACCGGTTTTCCCACATTGGGTTTTTCTGGGGACATTTGTCCAAAAATAACAGTGTCACTTGTGTGTTTGTCTATTTCTTTTAGCTGTTGATTTGTAGATGGTTGAGACTGTATTTTGTTTATTTCAGTGTTTATATGGTTAAACAACTTGTTAGTAATTAAACAAGTAGGCGGAATAAACTAGAGAATACATATAAAATTTCTAATGGGTAATACTTAGAAATTTCAACACTTCTTGCCCTTTGCCGGAAGAGCAACATTTTCCTCTTCACCCCCCCACCACTCTTGCTGCCACTTTTCATACTCCTGATCTCCTCCTGGAGGAAATTGTCCCATATCCTCCTCCAACCAGGGAAGTGCTCTCTGGCCACCAAGTTGTGGATAAAACTATCCCACTTCTTGGTGAACCCCTTTAAAGCAATCCAAACCAACTATTCCTTTGGAATAGTCTCTCCAATAGCAGCTAACTCATCCTTCACCTGTGAGACTCAAGTGAGGAAAAAAGTGACACTATCGGTCTTCGTCATCTTGGTGTTGCGTAGTTTGTCTCGCACCATCTTGTTGTTCTCATTAGAACTCTGGTGCAAAGAGACCGTTTGATATGCATATCTCATTCTTGGAATATGAGGGAGTAAATGGCATCTAGAAGGATCCTCTTTGCTTTCACATTCTTCTTGTTTAACTTGACCAATTGAGCTGGATCAGTGGGTGCTTGCACAATTGCTTCAACAACATCCGACACTTTCACCTCTTCTAGTAAAAGCATAATTCTCTCCTCTTATGGGCCAAAGTTTTCAGGCCCCTTCAATCTGTCCTCTACTCTCAAACTAGTAGCCATGACCCCACAACCAACAAAATGAAGCAAATCTGGAAGGTAGAACCAACCTCCCTCTGAACTGCTCAAGTCTTTGGATTTCCGGCAAAGTGTCAAAGGTATGGTTCACTGTTTGAAGACTTTGGTAGCTTGCTGCCCTCTTTATCAGCTGACTGAAAATGACAATTTAAACCTCAATTTGGCTCAACTTTGCTTTGATACCATGTAGAAAATTAATGATTTGCACCCTTAACCCAGTTTACAAGTTTGCATGTGTTTATTTTGCCCAACCCACATGTTTTGTCATGCTGATATAAATTTCAGAATGCATCAACTGTAAACATTCAATGAGTACTTTTACTGTTTTTCACTTTTCCTATCAGCTGAAATTAATACAAAATTTAGGCGAACACTCAAGCATCTGAGACACTTATTTTTGGTCAAGGTGACCCCGGAAAAAAACTCCACAGCCTTTTGGGGAAAACCAGTCTTCAAAAGAGGATTTTGTTGTTTGAGAAATAAGTCTAAGTACATAAAATTAAATGTAGTACTTATCTTCTTTTAGTTGAAGCATTAAATGCAATTTTTGGAAATTTGTGCCCACTGAACAATTCAGATTTTTTAACAAATTTTCGTGCCTAAAATTTCTGCATTTCTCACAGCTCAGATCCTAGGAAAATGTGCCCAAAATCAGCCTCAGTTTCTGTGCAGGAAGGTGCCTCGAATTCTGTGCAAGTGGCTGACTGTACCTCAAAATTTGTGCCAAACTGCTGCTGAAATCTACCTCAAAAAGTGTGCTGGATGTAGGTGACAGTCCTGAAATTTATGCCTCGAATTTTGTGACAGACTGCTGTTGTTCCTCCTTGAACTGCGTGCTGGTCTGCCCCTTGGTTTTCGAGCCTGCCGCCTTGATTTCTGCATTACCAATCTCGAAATTAGTGCAGCCCATCTCCTAAAAAATTGTGCCACTGCTCCTCAATTTTCATGATGCTTGTACAATCAATGCCTTGGAATTTGTGCTCCCTCCTTGGCTGCAATTTCTCTTCTGCAATTTCTCCTTCTCTCCTTTTCAAGTGTGAAGTGAAGAATGAGCCTCTCTTTTCTCGTTGTGTCTCTTAGAAAAGTTTGAGTCCGTAAACTTAGGATTCAATGGATGGGATTTAATCTTCAAATCTCAAGATGTGTGGTTGAGATTAACTCTCCAATAGACACCCTTCGCATGTTGACCCAATTACTTAAAAGCCTCCTAGTACCTTTTTCAAGTTGTGTACTTTTTTCTGTTTTTCTCATAAAGTGATTTTTTCAACTCGCTTTAATATTAGAAAAGTACACTTAGTACTTTACACATAAAGTCACTTTATAAATTACAAGTGACTTTAATATTATGAAAGTACATGGTACAACACTTTTAAGTACCTTTTCCACCCATGACATTAATATAACTCATAAATGTTACCAAGATAAAAATCATTAATGTGTCTATTCGGCTAAATGGGATAAATGCCTAGTAACACCTCTCCTTGGTAATATTTCCAACGACACCATCTGTATTAGTGCTCAATTCATCCCATGCATAACGCATCACCATAGCACCCAAGGCTTGTTTCACCCTTCAATAGGTGCATAAAGGTGAAAAAATAGCTGGAAAATCTAATTTTTTGCAATTCTAAGTAGTTGTAACCTAGAGTGAGTGCCATGAAAGTAATTGACCCTTGCTTTATCAATAACAAATTTGATGAGTTATTTCCCTTTCTTGTACAAGTCATTACTCTATCCACATTCTTTATGCTTTACAATATCATGCATCAAAAGGTTCAAGATGTGAACAAATTTTTGATATTGTAGCTTGGAAGGTGATTTTGCATGGATGAGGTGCCGTGACATGCAACGAGCCACCTTAATTATCTCCTACGACAATTAATTAATGAATTTCCTAATTTGGGACTTTCGACGACAATTTGATTTAATTGCTGAGTACGTTTTTGTATAAGTGAAAAGAAGTCAACGAGAGATTAAGTCCTGACTGTCGATCTCAGTAAAGTGAGATCTATTCTCAACCATTGAGATTAGGGATTTCACTTGAGATTAGGGTTTGATCTTTTTAATAGGGGGTTCAAGACAAAGGAGAAATATAATTGATTTGGCACGAGTTGGGATTTTGTGGAGTGCAGTATGTGGCAACGAGAATAGGCTATATTCAGCCAACTAGAGTGAGATAAGGGCAAGCGATATTAGTAGAGAGGTCGAGTGACCTTGTATGTGTGGGCCAAGTTATCTTGAGTGAGTAGGCCAGGTTTTCTCTTGGGTCGTGAGGCTGAGCTTTCCTTGTGCGCAAAATTTATTCTGTTGGGCCGCATATGTGGACCTTACAAGCACCGAGTGAGAGAGAGGGATGAGATCGTTTGCTATGTATTTGTTGGAGCAAATTCTTGTAAGTCGGCTGTAAAAAGTATTTCTCCTAAAGTTGAATAAGTAGCCCAACATTTGCTGGTTGTCTCCACATCAGGGTTTCTGAGGTATATTTGTGTTATTCTTTGTTCCATGTGATTGGTGTCATGTATTTTCTCTTTTGCTCTTTATTTGGTTAAAGACCCAAAATATTTATTTTTACAAATTAGATTAGAAAGCATTATTTATTTCAGATTTGTGATTATTTGTTGAGATAGTAAATTTGTAATTGAGATTAAGGAAATTAACATGTTATTAGAGTAGTAGTCTCTGAATATGAAGCCTAGAGATTTGACACAGGTATCAAGAAAAGGCTCAAAGTTTAGTGTTACAATCTCTTCTAGGTTATTCTACGAGTTCTACTAGTGTTTGATATGACGACAGGCTTGAGGGTGCTTCAAACTGTTTGGAATGGAAGGTTCAAGTGTTAGCTGTTCTCAAGGAGAACAAGCTGTGGAATTTTGTTAATACAATAGTGGTGCCGCTAAGCTCAGATCCAATTGCTCTTGATCTGTATGAGGTGAAGGAGGCCAATGCGTAGAGGATTATTCTTGATGGGGTCAAAGATCATCTCACACCCCATCTGTTGGAGAAGGATACCACGAAGAAGGGGGATACGCTCACAAATTTGTACTAGAGCAACTGTCAGAGTCGTAAGATATTGCTGAGGGATAAGTTGCATACCATAAAATGTTCAAAAGTGTGATATCTTACTTGACTAGGATAACGTAGTTGAGAGATCAGATGGCAGTTGTCTCTGACGTGATTCCAAAGACCGAGTTAATGCTTATTGCCTTGAAGGACTTTACGAAGTGGTGGGAAGTGCTCGTAAAATGTTTTTTTGCCTGATAGCCCCTGCCCTCTTGGGAGGGGATGTATGACGTTTTCATCTAGGAAGAGATCCAAGAGGGTGCTCAACGTGGAGATAAAAAAAATAAATTTGAAGAAAAGGAAAACCTTGCCCTAGCAAGCAAGGGTAGATTTAAGGCCAAGAAGGGGCCGAGTGATGGATCTACTTCCAATGGTGAGAAGAAGAGGGATCCAAGCAAGGTTAAATGCTTTGCATGCGATCAACTAGGTCACTAGGCCAGCTAATGCCCTAATAAGAAAAAGGGCAAACAAAAGAGGCAAGTTTCTGCTACTTCAGAGGTGGACAGATTTGTGGCACGATTAGAGAATGGGTTTTTGCTCATTGCATGTCTCTCGAGCTTAGTTTGCACCAATGTGTGGTACGTTGACAGTGGGGTTTCTTACCACATGATGGGAGTCAGAGTATATCACCAATCTGAAGGAGGAGATGGATTTCTACATAAAGCTTGGAGACAATGCCAAGTACCAACCAATTGGTATTGGCATGGTCAAGTTTCAAAGGGAGTCTTGCAAACCCTTGGTGGTGGAGGACGTGTTGTATGTTCTGGGTATGACAAAGAACATGATCTCAATTGCTATCTTGGAGGACAAGGGTTACATTGCGACCTTTGAGGAGGGTAAAGTGTATATTTAGCCTAAGAAACTCCAAGACAACGAAAGTGATAGGGGTCAAGAAGGGAAATTTGTTTCGATTGCATTTTGAACCAACACATGCATTGGTGAGCTGTAGGAAAGGGCCGAGAGAGTTATGGCACAACTTCATTATGGAGCACTTAATGTGCTTAGGGTGATAGTGACAGGGCTGCCAAAACTGAAGGTCAAGCAACATGAAGTGTCCGAGGGTTGTGCACTAAATAAATATGCCAAGACTAGTTTTCTAGGTAGCGATGCTAGGTCCAAAGGGGTTTTAAATCTAGTACACTCAGACGTGTGTGGGCCCATGTCAACGGTATCCTTGAGTGGGTACCAATATTATGTGACCTATATTGATGACTTTTCTAGGAAGACCTAGATCTATTTCATGAAAAATAAGGACGAGGTCTTCAACAAATTCAAGGAGTTGAAGGCTCTAGTCGAGAATCAGACGGAGAAAGATCAAGACTTTGAGATTAGGCAATGGAGGCGAGTACACATCTAATGCCTTCAAGGATTGCTGTGCGTAGGAAGGCATCAAAAAGGAGTTGACATTTCCATACAACCCTTAGTAGAATGGGGTCGTAGAGCGGAAGAATAGGGCTATTATTGGAGCGGCCAAGGCCATGCTTCGTAACCAAGATCTGCCATGGTTTCTATGGGTAGAGGCTTGCAATAATGTCATATATTTGCAAAATAGAAGCCCGCACAAAGTGTTGGCAAGGTTGACACTAGAGGAGGCGTTGATAGGGAAGAAACTAGATTTGAGACACATTCACATCTTTGGGTGCTTTGTGTATTGCCATGTTCTCGAGGAGAAAATGACCAAGTTGGAAGCTACTATAGAGAAAGGTATCCTTATGGCGTACAACGAGACTTCAAAAGCCTACATGTTTACATTCTTGCTCTTAGGAAGACAATAATGTGTAGGGATGTGAAGTTTGAAGAAGAGAGGGCTTTTTGGAAGTTTGACAACATGAGTTCTTCTACAGTTGAGGTTTAGGAGGAGCAGACACCAAAGGTTGAGTCAGTGCAGATTCCTGAGAATTTAGTCACATAGGTTGGTCAGCATAGCGAGCATGCTGAGCAGAGAGATCAGAATGAGGAACATGGGATTCCTCACACCTAGTGTCAGACTCCCAAGTACAAGGAGGAAGAAGCCCAAGTGGGAAGAGCAAACATTGAGAGAGGCCCAGGAGTATTTTGGTACTCCATGATATTCAATTAGACAAAAGCAAGGCTCCTAAGTGTTATTTTTGGGTATATGGCGTTCATGAGTGAATTGATTGAGGCTGAACGTGCCAACTTTCAGGAGGTATTCGAGCATCAAGTGTGGATGGATGCGATGGTGGTGTTGAAAAGTGTAACTAGGTTCGGTCTTGATAATGACGTGTAATTATGATTTTATGTAAATGATGAAAAGAAGAAAAATAAAATTATTATTGTAATGCTTGTCTCATGGGTTTCATGAGCAAGAAATTTTATTTTTAGTATGACTCCCATTGGGAGTCCTTAGAATTGGTCATAAAGTCTAATTGAGTAAACATCATTTTTGAAGGACCCTTCTTGGACATGTTACATCTTGTATGAGTCATTTAATAAGTGTGTAAGCCCTCCAAAACTAAGTAGGAAACCTCTCCTTGGAGTCGGCTATGAAGTGGAGAATATAACTTACTTAATGGACATGTCGGCTCTCATTTACTCATGTCGACTCATATATAGGGGAAAACAACTATAAATAGGCTGTTCGTATTTCATATTTTTCATGGAAGTTTAGTAATGTCAGTTTGAAGTGCGAAGGTACTACAGTAATTACTGAAGTGCGAAAGTGTAACAGTGGGAAAGGACAACAGTGCAAAGGTACTAGGATAGAAGTGCGAAGGTAGAAGGACATTAGTGCGAAGGTGCAACAGTGAGGCCAACAATACAACAAGTGCGAGGTACAATAATTTGAAGTTAAGAAGTACAAAGGTGACAAAGAAGGAGCCAACGAAGAGAGAGGAAAAGATACGAAATATTCTAGCATTAGTTTTGGGATTGTTTTGGGCTAAGGATTTTCTGAAGTGTAATGTTGAACCAAGGGACCGAAATTTTGAAGAGTAGCCAAGAAGAACGAAGAAGCAAAGGTTTGATTATTGCAAAAAGAACCTCATCAAGGAGGATTTGTGTCTTGGTCTTGGAGGGGCAAATAGGTCAAGGGTCTTGGTCTTGTTATTCACCAATTGGAATCTTTATAAGAAGAAGAATTTGTTCGGGTTTTCCTCTCAAAGAGTGAGAGGTTTTGGCCCTGGCTGATAGCCTATATTCTGTGTCTCTTGTCTCTTTATGGTTTATGCATTGGTAGCTGTTTGATGACGAAGAACAATGATAACCTAAGTAAGAGAAAACCCTAATCTAAAGAAGTAAAAAGAAATCATAAGCAGTTACTAATAGAAGAGAAATCACTTAATCTGTATGCCGTAGATTTCTCAACATGGTATCAGAGCTAAGGTGACTAAGTCAAGGAAGAGCATCGTATCAAGGGACACTCTAGGATGAAATCTCAAGAAAGGCATCAAAGCAAAGATCATCATGAAGTCAAAAAGTCTACAAAGAAGTATCAGGATCATCATCAAAGAAAAGAAGGCCAAAATCCTATGTCTACTAAAGTTGAAAGGATCTACAAATGAAGTTGTAGTGTTTTAAAGTCTATTCATCCAAAGGAAGCTAGAGGTGTTGTCATCAAGACTCTAAAGCGATCTCTCTCGAGCAAGATCCCTACCATTGAAGACATAATCATCATCAAAAGGATCCAAGGGAGCTCTCTCTCTGTGGGATCAAGAATCATCATTGAAGAAAACTATGTTCATCAAAAGGAAGTTTCTATACTCTATATCATCATCAAGATCAAGGAAGCAACAAGGAGAAAGGAGCATCCTATCAAGTAAAGTATATGACCTTATTTGAATCTGTCATAATGTCTTTTTGTAAGGAAAACAACAAATTGGTTGGGGCTTCAAACTATCTTGCATGGAAGAAAAGGACAAATCTAAATCTCATTGAAAATGAGGTTATGGAACATGTCAAAGGATCTATCACAAAACCATGAGAGGAAGATGCTCAAGCGCTTGCCAAGTATATGAAGGGGGAAGTTAGGGTTCAAAGGATTCTCGTAGAATCCATCAAGGATCCCCTCATCCTATATGTATCTAAATTCAAAACTTCAAAAGAAATTTGTGACAAACTAGTATAGTTATATTCCATAAGCACTGTTGGAGAAGTCATCTCATTAAGGCAAGAACTCTACAAGATGAAAATGTTTAGGGAAGATGGGATAACCTCATACTTTATGAGGATATCTGAGATCCAAGATCAACTACAGGGACTAGGAGAGGTCATGTTTGATAGTGAAATGACTACAGTGGTATTACATGCACTATCAAAAGAGTGGGGTAACTTTACTTCAATTATTTATGGGAAGAAAGAAGCTACTCCATTCTAGTATCTATGGTCACTATGCAAGATTGAAGAATCTAGACTAAAGGTCAAATTTGATGTGGGAGTAGGTGAACAAAATCAAGCTTATGTTGCAATGACGAGAAGAAAGGGACAATTTCTAAAGTTTGGTCCTCAGAAAAATAAAAAAAACATGGCTAAAATCCAATGCTATGGATGTCAAGAATTTGGACACTACAAAAAAGACTGTCCGAAGATCAAGAAGGACAATAACAAAAGAAGAAGAGAAGAAGCTCATATTACCGAAGAAGTGGCGGAAGCTGAAAATAAGAAATCCAAGAAGGAGGAAGTAATAGATCTCCATTATTGAGATAGTCTTCCTCACCTAAGTTCTTTTCAAGTTCCTAAGTCTTCTGTTGTAAGATATGTCTATCATGATTCACTAAATGGGATGCATCAAGGCATCATAGAATCATTGAAAGAAAGAGCTTGGGACATCATCATACAAAAGCATGAAAGACGGTTAGATTCTATGGAAGTCAAGGATATAGCTCTTGGGAATCTCATTGGAAACATAAGTGGCAAGGTCATCTAGTAGAAGGTCCATCATACATCTGTCAAAATGAAACATCTGTTGATGGGGATACTTTAGATCCTCAAGATTCTTTGATGGAATCTTCGTTGAAAGGTTCACCGATCATGAGGAAAAGCAAGTGTTTCATCAAGAATTCCAATCTTGTGGAATTCATGGGATGATGGTATGATGACAAAAAAATGAAGTAGGTCAAGGGATTGAAGCTCTTTCAACCAAGGAAGCTGTTGCAGGAAGTCTGGATGACCCAAAGGAAAAAGGAGGTATGCATGCTTACATTTGATATTGTGGAAGTCATGTCATATGGTTGTAGGTAACATGGATCAATACTCTATCTTGAGAGCATGATCAAAAGTAAGGATCACCTCCCTCAAAGGAATGCAGAAATGCATGGATCACATATTCACTAGATGAAAATCAACATAAAATGCCCTTATTTGCAATATGAGGTGGTTGACTACAATTGAGGAACTCTGATTGGAAGCTCCTGGGAATCTTATGTGCGAAGAAAGGAAGAAAGAGATCATGAAATATGTAACCAGTATTAGGTGGTTGACTACAATTGAGGAACTTTGATTGGAAGCTCCTGGGAATGTAATGCGTGAAGAGGAAGGAAATCACGAAATATGTAACCAATATGAGGTGGTTGACTACAATTGAGGAACTCTGATTGGAAGCTCCCGGGAATGTAATGTGCGAAGAAAGGAAGGAAGAGATCATGAAATATGTAACCATGGTAAAGGTAATCAACATTCGAAAGACCAAGAAGATTTGACTAGGATATCTCCATGGAAGATATGAAGACTCTGGTCAAGTCTGAAAAGGAAAGAGACCCTTGACAATATATATATCTTTGTGAGATGTGTTGATATGTATGCAAGATGCCGATGCAAACTAGAAGATGTCATGATGAAAGACCATCACAAAGGTAATGTTGATTTTAATGTTTATTCCTCTATTTTTTATATATTTGGATGGGTTTATGCAGAGCTACCAAGAGAAGATCTATGGATGTCTTCCACCACCGATGCACATGTAGTAGGATGTAAAGATCCATAAGTAAACATGGCATGAATAAAGCAATATGGCATGAAGGAAGGCCAAATATGGACTAATGGATCACTTTCCGATGATGACATGGCTAACTCATGGATGAAAGTGATGGATGGTCGATGCCCTATGTAGAAGTCACATGTATGAAGACTCCTAAATAACGAAAAGAAGTTCATGACAACATGAAGAGTAGTTCTTCAAGCAACTAGTTGTCTCATCATCTCCACCTAAGGAGCTACTGTAGGTCCCTAATTAATAGGGAACCTGAAAACAAGTTTCTTACTTGGAAGAAACTTGGAAATTCCTAAGCCAAGAGGGAGCTTAGGTACATTCCTTCTATAGGAATGAGTACATTCCTTTATTTGGAATAGATATGTCCTCCATAAGAGGGAGAGATTGACACATCATTCTTGTCTTCACTTGGGGAGACAAAATGGAGGATTGGGTAAGCATATGGCATCCAGTGCTCTTTTAGAATGCATTAGGGTATCCGAGATAAGAGTAGTCCTTGAGGACTGATATTCTTTGAGGACTGGGAATCCAAGTTAAGAATAGTCCTAGTCGAACACACCCTGAGAACCTGGGTGGGGTATATTCTGAGAGAGACAATGATGAGGGTTTCTATACATCATTGGTCTCACTAGCATTGTGCTCAGATCTCGTGGAGAGATAGAGTTGTTAGTCAAGGCCTTGCTATGTGACAATGCTGGTTGATATGATGCTAAACAGATGGGTTACCAATCTGATTCTTCTTATGAGAAATTCTTCAAATTGAGAATGACCAAGTACCATTATGATTACCTTCCTAGTTAAGAGGGAGTGTTGAAAAGTTTAACTAGGTTCGGTCTTGATAATGACATGTGTAATTATGATTTTATGTAATTGATGAAAAGAAGAAAAATAAAATTATTATTGTAATGCTTGTCTCATGGGTTTTATGAGCAAGAAATTTTATTTTTAGTATGACTCCCATTGAGAGTCCTTAAGATTGGTCATAAAGTCTAAGTGAGTCAATGTCATGTATGAAGGACCATTCTTGGGCATGTCACATCTTGTATGAGTAATTTAATAGGTATGTAAGCCCTCCAAAACCAGGAACAGAACCTCTCCTTGAAGTCGACTACGAAATGGAGAATATAACTGACTTAATGGACATGGTGGCTCTCATGTACTCATGTCGGCACATATACAGAGGCAAACTACTATAAATAGGTTGCTTGGATTTCATATTTGTAATAGTTTAGTAATGTCAGTCTGAATGCGAAGGTACTACAATTATTACAGGAGTGTGAAAGTGCAACTGTGGGAAAGGACAACAGTGCGAAGGTGTACTAGGATAGAAGTGCGAAGGTATAAGGATAACAGTGCGAAGGTGCAACAATAAAACAAGTGCGAGGTACCGTAGTTTGAAGTTAAATAGTATGAAGGTGACAAAGAAGGAGCCAACGAAGAGAGAGGAAAAGATACGAAATATTCCAGCATTAATTTTGGGACTGTTTTTGTGCTAAGGATTTTCTGAAGTGTAGTGCTGAACCAAGGGACCGAAATTCTAAAGAGTAGCTAAGAAGAACGAAGAAGCAAAATTTTGATCATTGCGGGAAGAACCTCATCAAGGAGGATTTGTGTCTTGGCCTTGGAGGGGCAAATAGGTCAAGGGTCTTGGTTGTGGTATTCGTCAATTGGAATCTCTATAAGAAGAAGAATTTGTTTTGGTTTTCCTCTCAAAGAGAGAGGTTTTGGCCCTGGCTGATAGCCTATATTATGTGTCTCTTATGTCTTTATGGTTTATGCATCGGAAGCTGTTTGATGCCGAAGAACACTAATAACCTAAGTGAAAGAAGATCCTAATCTAAAGAAATAAAAAACAATCAAAAGCAATTACTAATAGAAGAGAAATCACTTAATCTCTATGCCCTAGATTTCTCAACATGTGGAAGAGTATTCTTCCATCATGAAGAACAACGTTTGGGAGGTTGTGCCACAACCAAAGGGAAAGTTAGTTGTTGGCTCCAATGAGTGTAGAAGATCAAGCTTGCTGCAGATGGTAGTGTGGAGAAATTCAAACCCTGTTTTGTGGCTAAGGGCTTTTCGCAAAAGGAAGGGGTTGATTATGATGAGACTTTCACTCTGGTAGCTAGATAATCATTCGTTAGGGTGATTATCTCGGTAATAACACAAATGGGTTGGAGGATTCACCAGATAGATGTGAAGACGACGTTCCTCAATGATATCATTGAGGAAGAGATCTACATAGAGCAACTGGAGGGTTTTGACGTGCATGGGAGGGATTCCCATGTGTGCAGGTTGAGGAGAACACTGTATGGGCTCAAGCAAGTTCCTCGAGCATGGTATGTGTGGTTTAACAGTTATTTGCAGAGCATGGGCTTCACCAACAGTGAGGTAGACCCGAACTTGTACTACTTTAAGGTGAATGGCGAGCCTCTTGTATTGTTATATGTTGATGCCTTGTTTCTCATAGGGTCTGAGGAGCTCATAGCGCACTGCAAGTGGGATCTTGCAGAAGAGTTTGAAATGAAGGATTTGGGGCTGATACACTACTTTCTAGGGTTGGAGGGTGGCAAAGAGAGAGAAACTTTCTTTGGAGAAAGAAAATACACAATTGAGATCTTGAAGCATTTTAGAATTGAGGATTGCAGACCCATGGCTACGCCATTTGTGACCAATTGGAAGAAGATTATTGCTTCTAGATCAGATTCAGTGGACCCTACCTTGTATGGACAATTGATTGGATTTGTCATGTATCCGATCAACACTAGGCCAAACATTTGTTTTACAATGAACACACTCAGTGAGTTTATGGTTGATCCTAAGCGAGTTCACTAAGTAGCTGCAAAGCATGTTTTGAGATATCTCCGAGGCATAGTTGAGTATGGGCTAGGGTACACTTAGCAGGATGGAATGAAGTTGGGATGTAGATTGGGTAGGTAGTACAACTGATAGTAAGAGCACTTCTGGGTGCAATTTCAATTTGGGATTAGGATCAGTCTCTTGGTACAGTAGGAAGCAAAAGCTAGTTGCGACAAGTTTTGTAGAGGTTGAGTACATGGCTGCCAGTATGGCAACATGTGAGGTTATTTGGCTTCATAAATTCTTTGTTTGGATTTTTGATCAAGAGCTAGATTCGACTGTCATTATTGTGATAATCAAAGTTGTATTAAACTCTCTGAGAATCCAGTATTCCATGACAAGTTGAAGCATATCGAGATCAAATACCACTTCATCATAAATTGTTTGTAAAAGGGAACAATGAAGCTGCAGGACATTCTCACATACGAGCAGGTACCAAGCATCTTGATGAAGGTCTTGATAAAGGGAAAATTTGTATTCCTTAGGGATAAGTTGGGTGTTGTGCCGAACACCTTACTTGCTAAGAGGGATTGTTGAGATTGCAACTTGGAAGGTGATTCTGCACGGATTGGGTTCCTTGACATGCATCAAGTCACTTTACGTATCTCCTACGACACTTAATTAATGAATTTCTTAAGTTAGGACCTTAGATGACAATTTAATTTAATTGTTGGGTACCTTCTTGTAAAAGGGAAAATAAGTCAACAACATATTAAGCTGTGACTGTTGATCTCAGTAAAGTGAGATCTAATCTCAACTGTGGAGATTAGGGATTTTGCTTGAGATTATGATTTGATCTTTTTAATAGGGGGTTCCGGCCAAAGGACAAATACAACTAATTTCGCACGAGTTGGGATTTAGTGGAGCACAATATTTGGTAGCGAGAGCGAAAAGAGGCTTGATTGAGCTAGCTAGAGCGAGATCATGGCAAGCGATATCAGTAGAGAGGCCGAGTTACCTTGTTACGGGTGGGTCGAGTTATCTTGAGTGAGTAGGCCAAGTTTTCTCCTAGGTCGTTAGCCTGAGCTTTCCTTGTGCGCATAAGTTCTTGTGTTGGGATGCATTTATGGGCTGTACAAGGGCCGAGTGAGAGAAAGGGCTGAGTTGTTTTGCTGTGTTTTTGCTGGAGCAAATTCTTGTAAGTCTGTTGTAAAAAATATTTCTCTTGAAGCTGAATAAGAAGCCCAACATTTGTTGGTTTTCACGCACTGGGGTTTCCAAGGCATATCTATGTTACTCTGTTGCATGTGATTGGTTTTGTGTATTTTTTCTTTTGCTATTTATTTGGTTAAAAACCCAAAATATTTATTGTTACAAATCAGAGTATAAAGTATTGTTTATTTAAGATTTGTGATTATTTGTTGAAAATGTAAATTGGTAACTCGGTTCAAGGAAATTAACTGCAAACACCTAGACCAAAAGATGTGTGGATGAACTCGCTCAATGATTTTGCTTGCTTTCTTACAATTTTCTGCATTATTAGTGATTAATTGAGTCACATTAGAGGTACCAATGGTCCTCAATAGGAGCTATGAAATGTCATGAGTAGATGCAGTGGTTGATGGGGAGTCGTGTTGTAAGAGACAATGTAGTAGTAGTAGAAACATTAAGAACATTTATCAAATGTTGGTTTCTAACATATGTTCACCAATAACTTGTAAGGTATAATGAATACCTCAAAGTCCCCCCACTCATCCGTAAGTTTTGTCAGTGCTCTTTGAGTTTGATCTTTCCCTGTGTAACATTATTCTAGCTTTCTCATAACTGGGGTCTTGTATGCTTTGAGGGCTTCATTGATGGCTTTAACCATATCATGCCAATATAAGGGGCGAAGCATATTGAATGGTATATCACAAGCATAGAGAAAGTGTACCGCTTTTGCATCCCCCTCATGCCTACCACCATTATCAAATTTTTTTTGCTATTGATTTTCTAGTTCTAATTTCTAAAGGTTCTAGAACCATGATGAGACAGAGATGTGTTGCCATGAAATCTATATGATGCATCCAATGATTGAAGCTTCTGGTTTTTACCATGCTTTCTTTGTGTTGCTCCCTTTATCTTGATGGATTTTTGTCTTTATTTCTTTGAAATCTTAGGGCAATTGAGATCCCAACGTCACCCTTATTGTCATCAATTCCCATTACCCCTCAAATATGCCTCCTCAAACAAGGTATATGAATTGGTATAAGATTTTCCTTGATGATATAAAAATTTAGTGGTTTCAACACATTTCCCCCATCAAGTTTTATCAGGGATCTCCACAAGGATGTCAATGAAGCTTTGCCACCTTCATTTCCCTCTTCATTGTCACCTTGATCCCCTTCAAACTCATCTTCATCTTGATACATTAGGTCACTATGAGTATGGCATACTATCATCTTCTTCCCTTTGATGCCTATGCCCCACCAATATCATGAGAACCAAAAATGGAATGATAAACCACAAGTAGACCATTTTTCTCAGGTCTTAAATGAACAACTTGCACTAAAATGAGGGGGAAGCAGGATTGGGAAAGAGTAGGAGAAGAAGAAAAACCACAAACAAACAAAAGGGAATGAGGGAGT
The DNA here is from genome assembly GCA_000404065.3 of Pinus taeda. Lineage (NCBI taxonomy): Eukaryota > Viridiplantae > Streptophyta > Pinopsida > Pinales > Pinaceae > Pinus > Pinus taeda. The sequence continues at coordinate 169,389 of APFE030479795.1, read as the reverse complement.
TGGGCTTTGGGCTTACCTTTTTAGCTCCTGAAAGAGATGGCAACTTTTTTCCTCTCCTCCAAGCTCCACTTTGTTCACTCCTCCAAGCTCTCCTTTGCTCTCCTTTGTTCTCTCGTCCAAGGCTATAGGCTCTCCTTTGCTCTCTCGTCCAAGCTCCCCTTTGTTCTCTCCACTCTAATCTTAGGCAAACAAAGATGAAAGAATGATGAAAAGGGAGTGGGGGGAGATTTTTTGTTTTCATCGTCACTTTCTTGTAAACCCTAAACCTACCCGAGGTCCCACCTCAATATGAAAATTATAATTTTTATTATATATTTTCATTAATGCATGGGAGCATCCAATGGTGTTAGGGAATGTCCTTGCAGTATGTAGGGAGTGCATTTGGAGCGTGTTCCCTAACTTTGGGAGTGTCCTAGGGAGTGTATCAAAATGGTTGGGAATGCTCTTCCAGGGGGTGCTCCCTGTTGACCTCTACCGGTCAACTACCCATGCAGTACACCCCCTGTTTCTTCGCAAAAAGGGGCAGCACCTGATCAGCGTGTCCGTGCCGTCCTGCAGTCATCAGCAACTTGATCAATCTAATTGTAAACCCAGTTTGCATATATTAATTGTAAATAATCCTAGCAGATGTGAGTCGTGTTGTAAATTGCCTAGGTGGACCTAACTTTCCCATGATAATCTATGTCCCGGAAGGTTTTTCGTCT
>APFE030479795.1:125053-164955 GCA_000404065.3 Pinus taeda | reverse complement strand
AAAAAAAATCAATAAAAAATTTATTTTTTTAGGGTTTTGTAGATTAAATTTTAATTTTTTTTTTCAAGTCAAATTCTTGTCAGAAAAGCCAAAAAATATAATTTTTTTGTGGAAAATTACTTTTGCTGGACTTAGTTGTTTTCAATCGTTATCTTTCATGCTGAGATCTAAAATTTTCAAGTCGAGACACCGAAATTGATATCTGGTTAATAACTTACGATTCTTGTGGTGATTTTGAGCAATTTATCTTTTCGAGCTCTTCAGTTGCTGGACGTCGTTTTGGTCATTGCGATTTTACCGGATATCTTGCATTGTTCAAAGTTATTGAATGATAAATGATCGTTGTGTACTGTTAAGTAATCATCAAGGCACTGGTCTGCTAACTAATCAAATCATTTTTAGTGCTTATCTTAAATCGTGTCTCTGTCTGCCAACCAACTGGTCGACAGTTGGGTCTTCATCATCTCACAGGGTCTACCCCCCTTAGCCACGGGAGACAGGCTTAAACGGAGGGATCGGGGATCAGAGTGACAGCCCCCGGTCTGAGCGTTGTCGTGTCAATTTGCGCGACAACACTCCCTATGACACTAGTCCAAACAAATGAAGTAACCTTTGAAATATGTAGGCATCTTACTCATAGGCCTCACACTTTGGGTTTCAAGGCTTGTAGAATGAACATCTTCATGGGGATTGGTTGACCAGTAGGAATTGACTGCAGTTGCAATTCCTCAAATTGGTGAGCTGATCCTTTGGAATCCAAAACAATGTTTTGTTATTGTGCTGGTGGTGTAACCTTGAGTATCGTACATGAGTGACAACTTTTGTGGACTGCCATTTTCTTGGCACACTTGTTTCACAACTTTTATAAATTTATAAAGGTATTGTCATTATCCTGACCTATGACTGGCAATCCTGAGTTCCAGGAGAAAGTTGGTGGAACTTCTGATCTATATGTTGCAGGAGGCTGAAAATCGGCTTGATAAGTTAGGGGTTGTTGATAGACAGGATCAATGTAATATGCTTGTTGTAAGGAGAGCTTCATCCACAAACAGGGCACCGAGAAATTATGCATTTTAAAGATTATATGCATGCTGCTGTAACAATAACCAGACTTCTAAGTCACCGGACACAACCCCCCCTCTCGTGTCTTGAATCCTTCGTGTTAGACACAACACGTGGGTGACACATGTCCGACACGAGTTTGACTCGTGTCCTATTTGTAGGACACAAGTTTGACTTTGTGTCGAACACGAGCCTTGCTGGTGTCCCGAAGTTTCGACATGTGTCCTGTGAAAAAAAAATAATCCTGAAATTGATTTATTACCTCGTTCTCAGGCAATACAGTCACACTTTTGTATATCTCAAGGTTTTGGAGTGCAGCTAAGGGCAATTAAGCAATGTTAGAAGGGATTCCAATTGTTGGGAAGTGGATTTGTCTAGGCCCTACTAATGCTATTGGATTTCATATGGAGATAGTAGAATTTTTGATCCCACTCAATGCCCAATAGACTTAACAGTTTTCAGGATTTCAGGATTGGGGGGATCACATCATTTCCATTGGAGTTTGTCATGTATGAGGGTATTGAACTTGCATTTAAGTAAGAGGACTGAGCCCTCTATGTACCTCGTTGTTGGTGGCATTGATTGTTGAACTCCTCTGTCATGACTCTAATAAAAATGCACCCATCTCTCAAACAAAATCTTGATTTGATATGCTAAGCTTTTTCCATCTTATTTTAATGCTTAGAGGGTGATATTGATGATGAGGATTGCAATATAGGCAATGATTGGACTATACAGACCATTTAGGGTCTCTTTATTGATGTATTTTTGGTTTAGAGATGGATTGCATTTGCCCTCAATGCTATTTTGGTTATATGCTTTAGTTGTGTGATTGAATTTGTATCATCATCATGTAAATGTTTTATATATTTCATATTTGATGTGTAATTCAGTAATTTTTTTATATATATTTTAATATATAATATATAACGTGTCCTCCGTGTCATGTTCCGGGGGGTCACGGTGTCACGTGTCAGATACTTGTATTTTTGTGTCCTTGTGTCAGGTGACTTAGCCAGACATTCAGTATACTAAGGATCCATTTTCAGCGTGGATTCCCTATGGGGATCTTGTTGCTCTGGCCTCCATTGTCAATAAGTAATACAGCTATGTGTTGCCTTCTAATCTCTCTGGAGGGGTTGATCTTAGTCTTGACTAGTTCTTGAAGGTGCAGGGATAGCCATGACACCCTATACTCCAGAAATTTTGTTTTTAGTGAATCACATGACAAATCACATTCAGAGTTCAGAGCAACACAATAAAGATGTGAACTCTTTGGGATTGTATCTGTATGAAAGACTGCAGATGCTGCAGAGATTCTCAAGCTAATGGTTTCCACTTATCTGATTCTGCTGTGCCAGGTAGTCAAACTGCTCAACCGTGAATGCTGGTCGATCATGATGAAGACACTATGGCTGGTGCTCAAAAGCAAGGGATGGCAGCTCAAAGGCAGTAGGCACCCTGTATGGAAGGACAACCCTCATGTAAATAGACACTATGGGCTGTGAGGGAGGATCACACCTATGCAAAAGGCATTAGAGCTCACAAAAGAAGGAAACACAAGCTGGTAATTGATGACTTTGTAATCCAAAAGTAGAGTCCCATGTGTTGAAAGGAGCTTTGCACCTGTAAAAGAGATGGCCACCATGTGGACAGTTGTCATTTGTGAAGAGGACCAAGGAAAAGCAAAACTTAGTAAATATGCAAATAAAAGAACTGGTAAATGCATGTGATTCTAAGTAATCTCCAATCAAGTCCAGTTCTTTTAATTATATGGACTAAACTTAGCATCAACAATATGCCAGAAACCCTGAAGATCAACAGTGTCTGTGTGATTATCAAAATGAGAGTATCTGTCTGATTTCATCCATTTCTATTCTGGAAGAGTTAGACACCAATGATCAACTCCTGTTATCGATCAATTCTATATGCATGATCCCTTTTGAGTTGGAAAATGGATGTTTCCAATCTGATTTACTACTCTTTTGACACTTCCAGAACCTGGGGTTATTCTGGTAGTGAATCCAAATATGCATATCTTTGGCAACTTTGTTCTCTCTGGTTCTAAGCGATCATGGGGATGAAATGAAGCTGAGCAGGCCTGGCTTATTGAGTTTACAGGAAACTTCTCTTTATTCATACCATAAACACTCCCCACCAAAGCAATTTTCAATATATGGACTGAATACTTTGTTGATGCTCCTTTCTGGAGTGATATCGTTTGATCTCTTTGAATGGTCCTTCCAATTGGCATGAACTGGTTGTTGTTTGTTGCTACTTATCCTGTGTCTTTTGGTCAAAATTCTTGTAAGATTGGATGTGATTTTATCACCTTTCAAGCAAGGGATGGGTGTTTTATTAATTTCAATTTTTGTTGCTAAACACTGAGATGTTATAAAATGTGGTGTTGGTGACTTTTGAGGAGTTCCAGCATTTGGTGTTGGTGACTTTTGAGGAGTTCCAGACTTTTCTGGAAGTCCCACTCTGCCTTTATATCCATTCCTGAAGGTGACATCCTTGGCACAAGGATGTTGAAATTCTGAAGTTCTATGCTGTAACATCTACTTGATCCAATAACTTCTTTAATCTGCAATATTAATTTAGCAATTGTAGATAGAACATAAACCATATACACAATAGAAGATAACCAAGAACTCAATCAGACAGTGAGTTTGGGGAAAACACGACCAAATTCTTCTTCTATTAGAAATCAAATGTTCAGCAGAGATACAAAATACAATGAGGGAGCGAAGAAGTTCGCCCAAATCTGAATATCTCTGATAGCAGTAGCTGACGCAAACATTGAATAACTTTGGCTCACCAAGTTCTGCGTTTACTCTTCAAGACTCTCTCTCTCTCTGAATTCTTCTCTAGTCTCTCTAGTTCTCTCTTTCTCAAGTTCGTACTCTCCTTTCACAATGCACAAGTGAGCTGTAGAGAGGATGAGAGGCACAAATATATAGGAAGAGCAAGGAGGTCAAATTCATGAAGGAGTAACTCCAATGCCTTGAGGAGAAGTTACATATACCAAAATAGGAGTGTAACTTATGCCATAAAGGAGGTATGCTTGCCCTAGCTACTGTTAAAATTGACAACTAGGGCCAAATTCCACTTTGGACAGCTCATTTGATGGAGATGATTATTGCATTGAATTCCTCTTTTCGAGAGGACCAAATTCGACTTAAAGGTCATCAAATTTGGATGAGCAGAAATGTATTTTTGAATTTATGCCCTCAAATGTGCAAATTGTCAAGGTTGGCCATATCATCATGTAGGCTCATGAAGCCCAAGAGACATGTCACTTCACCCTCAACGATTTGTATAAATAAGAGAGACCTCCAACCTCATTTAGCACTTCACTAAATCAGAGAATCATCTCTCTCCTTTAATTGGTTTGCACAACTTATTGGGCATATTTTTTCCTCACATGTGTGGCAGCATAAGGAGAAATTGCAAGACGAATTACATGGCCGAAATTTTGAGAGACTGTTGCAGGTTTGACCAGCGTTGACCATGGGTGGTTTGACCTCCTTTGACTGCAGTTTTTGTGCCAGAATTTCATTTTTAGCAGGCTGCATCTATTGGCACAGGATCCAAGGCATTTTTTTGACTTTGACTGCAGACCAATCTCACGGTTGACCACAAACTTGACTGCAGAGTTGACCACTGCTTTCATGACTGTTTTGGGCTGTCTTTGACCAGCTTTGAAGGCTGAGTTTGACTGGGTATGGCCGAGCTGCATTGAGACAGTTTTCTGCTACTTTGACCTGCTGTTGACTGCAAATTTGATAGGGCTGTTTTGACTTCGATTTGGCAAGTCAATTTTGACTTTTGTATACTCTCTCTCGGCTGAACATTTTGATATATAATAATAAGAAGATTCGATCAAAGGGTTTTACCCATCTTGGGGATTTTCCTTGGCATTTGCCAAATTTGGTATCCTTTTGTCTTGGCTTGTCTTCTGCATTTATGTTTGATGTTCTTTCACCAGTCACTGTCATATGATAATGGTTAATGTGATTGCTAATGGATTAATTGAATTAATAATGGGCTAATGGATTAATAAAGTAACTGACCTAAGCAAAGAACATGTTAACCCAAAAATTAACAATTACTCATGCCATCAAGAGGGAGTACGCATGCCATAGTGACTTGTGCCATAAAGAAGGAGAACACATGCCTTAGTAATTCAAGCCATTAAGGAGAAGTGTAACATATGCATTAAAGAGGTGTAAGAGGAATCTTTTTATGACAAGTCATTAAAGTGTGTAAGAGAGTGTAAGAGCATTAAAAAGAGAGAAGAATGGACCCATTGAGAGAGAGAGAGAGAGAGAGAGAGAGTAATGTATCATTGAATGAGAGTTCGATTTGTCATCAAGGAGAGAGATGTGAAGTGGCATGATTGAGTGCCAAGTAGGAGAGGTGACATGTAATTCCTCTTTAGATAATCTTTTTTTGACGAGTCATTAAAGTGTGTAAGAGAGTGTAAGAGGTGCATAAGAGCATTAAAAAGAGAGAAGAATGGACCCATTGAGAGAGAGAGAGAGAGAGAGAGAGAGAGAGAGAGTAATGTATCATTGAATGAGAGTTCGATTTGCCATCAAGGAGAGAGATGTGAAGTGGCATGATCGAGTGCCAAGTAGGAGAGGTGACATCTAATTCCTCCTTAGATAATATTATAGTATTATAAGTGTAATAATAATAAATTATAATATTAATAACATTGATGATTAAATTTAAAATTAAACAATTTAGATTGATCAAGAATAAGTTTAGTGATTTTCCATCATCTGTACATGATTACCAATTGAAGCAAGGTGACTTACTAATTTTGGAAAGTGATGGTTGCAATGATAAACATGACTTTCTATATTTAGAATGTGACTCTAGAATAGTCAGAAATGAAATTTTATTCAAGGAAATTAATCCCTTAGCTGCCAATTTTCAATGAAGGACTGTGAACCTAATGATCCACAATGAGTCTCTGACTCTCTAGGAAGAATAGTTATCTAATCTGTCGTCTGCATCTTCATCCTCCATACCTGTTGATATTCCCAGAGAATTCAGTCTTGCAGAACCCTGAGGAGAACTAGCATTCCTATTGGGAGTGGTGATTTGCGCACACCTGCTTGCAACTATTTGAACATGTTTCTTGGCAGGACACACCTTGTCTGCCCGGTTACTTAGGGGCATTCTGTGGCAATTTCCAACAGTGCCATTGGCGGATGCCTTCTGAGAGTTCTTGTTTTCTGATATTTCAGAAAACTTCTTGAAATTTTCAGGCTACCCTATTCCTAGCTTCTTTTCATCCCTGGTAACTTATTTAGACATTGAAAGAAATTGAGGTTCGTCCTAAAGGACTAAGGCGTGGAGGTATGTTTTCCTTCTGATTAAATTTTACAGAACATCCATCACCTATAACTTAGACACTTCAATTTTCTTTGGATTCAGTTGCATCTCATCGTTATTCTTCTTTGACATAGCCTACCTTGATAGGGATACTTGGATGACCTGACATTCTTTGGAATCTGAGGCCTTGTTCAACTGCGATTTCTCTTTGTGGTCCTTTTGGCAATCTTTTTCAGAAGTTTTGTTTGAGTTTCTGGTACATTGGAGTAATTAAGCAGAGATAACTCTTCCTCAGTGTTTCTTCACGGAACTCTCTTTTTAAGGGCTACTCTTGGGCTCTATGTCATTTGCAATTTTCTTTGGAGTGTTCTTGTCACTGGATTTGTGCTGAACATTAACCAGTTTGGATGATGTCTCACAGGCTTTTTGCAATTTCAATTCTTCTATTTTTTTGTGTAAATGGGATATTTTCAATGCAAGCGTATTTGACAAAGGTTTCAGATTTTCCTCCTACTTCTTTATATTCAATTACATAATTGTTGTTCACGACGTCTACATTTTTTGGAAGCAAAGTCTCCCATAAAAAAGATAGGTTTCTTTGAATGTCACAGGTCTTTGCCTTCAGTGTGCAGAATAGGGTACTCTCTTCTTTTCTTGGATGTTGGATGCTGCGTTCCAATGGTAGTGTACTGAATGGTAGCTGTGGATTCAACGTCTGAATTCTCATTCCTCTTAGAGGAATTGTTATCTGCGCCCTTTTCTTGGGATCCACTTTCATGATTAGTTGCAGTAGAACTGGAATCCTTGTTAGCTCCTTTCCACATCATCTTATTTTCCTTCTTTCACAGACTTTGCATCTTCTATCGAAGATTTTCTGCAGTAAATACTAACAAGCATCTCTCCACAGTACCTGTGGCTGTCATTTTCAGTTATAGGTGACACAGGATCTGCAAGCAAAATATAATATTACAGTTTTGATAGAGGAAGAAACAAAACAGAGCTTTTTTGACAACTGATTTATTTATTTGTTTTGAGCTGCCAAAGTGTAGTGTAAACTCCATGCTAATAAGACATCCATATTCTCACCATGGGTTTGGTAGTTGGGAGGTCCTCACCGGCAGCCTACACTTTTAGTCATAGCAGCCTATTGATGTAGACCACTCGCTAATAGATAGATTGATTCTGATAGATTCATGACAGTACCCAATTCCACTTGAGAAATTGTACTTGGATCAATAAAACCAATGCTCATATTGCGTTTTTTCTGCCTATTAATGTGATGCTATAAGGTGCAGAAAGAAAAATACCTGGATTTTCAATGTGGAGTTTTCTCTTTGAAAACCCATATGGCATTGGTGCTGCTATCTACAAGTAAATTCAGAAATTAAAATTCTCGGCAGTGACCAAAACATTTTAGGGCCAGAAAAAAGAAAAGAGATAAACTGTGTTATTGCAGTGCATTGATTGCATGGGTGTTAAAGAAACTTAAACAATTGTTTGGGTTTGTAAGAGAAATTGAACTACAACTTGGTCATCTTTTGAATTTGTCGGTTGGATGCCCATATCCTATATTGTAAATATTAGTCTTCTCTCCTCGATGGCATTACCGTTTAAGGGCGAAAGGGGTGGATCCTTTTGCTTATCCAGTGGAGAACTTATTATCATCCATCTTGTTGTCCAACCTGGCAGAACTTGATCTTTGACTCCATCGGGAGCTAACATTGTTTTACTGGAAAGGAGACTGAAAACCCACATTATGTGATCATTCTTAAAATGAATATGATAAAAGTCCAGAACAAGGAATTTGGGTGGAATTGGGATGTTTTAATTGCTTGCTCTGTAGAAATTTGTGGTCTAGAACAATAGTTCTGTTACGAAATTCCTGATGGGATTTCAAGGTTACTTGGCTGCAGCCTGACCATTATAGCATTTTATAACCTAATATTTCAAATGACCAAAGAAAATTTTGGAAGTTTAACCATGATCTTTTACAGAATGTTGGGTTGATCTGACTTTCAACCTGTGGAAAAAGGGGCATCATGGTTTGTGCATAAAGTAGTGATGTGTTCAAAGGAGGGTTGTTGCAGGGTAGAGCTATCTCCTTTTGACATTGCTGTCTCAAGACAAAAGCATGGAGTTGAGGTGTGGCAGGGATGTATGATCCTGCATTGAAAGGAAAAAAATGAAAGAGGCAACACTAAATCAAGCCAGCTTCACCCAACAGTGTTAAAATTGGCAACTAGGGCCAAACTCCATGTGGGTCATCTTATTAATGGAAGCTGATATTTTTCTTGGATCCCTCTCATTGAGAGGTGTAGGATTGATCTAAAGATCATCCAATTCTGATGAGTATTCATGGATATATGAATTTATTTGTGTTGTGGGACAATTCGTCAAGGTCGGCCAGCAACCAAATAAACCCCTCATGTGCTCCACGTTTTTGTATAAATAAAGGTGCCTTGAATCATTTGAGAACACAACTCTCATGATCTCCCTCTCTCCACTTTTTTTGGGTTTGTCTTCTCTCAAGGAAGACGCAGTGGAGAGGGTCATCTAAAAGAGCCCTAGACATAGTCATCTAGGGGAGCCCTAGCCGCAGTCTTGGAGGAGATTTGGCCGTAGATCTAGGAAGTCCTAGCTGCAGTCAATAGGAGTTCTAATGCACAACAAAGGGAGTTCTTATCCAGTGGAGAACTTATTATCACCCATCTTGTTGTCCAACCTGGCAGAACTTGATCTTTGACTCCATCGGGAGCTAACATTGTTTTTCTGGAAAGGAGATTGAAAACCCACATTATGTGATCATTCTTAAAATGAATATGATAAAAGTCCAGAACAAGGAATTTGGGTGGAATTGGGATGTTTTAATTGCTTGCTCTGTAGAAGTTTGTGGTTTAGAACAATAGTTCTGCTACTAAATTCATGATGGGATTTCAAGGTTACTTGGCTGCAGCCTGACCATTATAGTATTTTATAACCTAATATTTCAAATGACCAAAGAAAATTTTGGAAGTTTAACCATGATCTTTTACAGAATGTTGGGTTGATCTGACTTTCAACCTGTGCAAAAAGGGGCTTCATGGTTTGTGCATAAAGTAGTGATGTGTTCAAAGGAGGGTTGTTGCAGGGTAGAGCTATCTCCTTTTGACATTGCTATCTCAAGACAAAAGCATGGAGTTGAGGGGCAAGGATGTAGGATCCTGCATTGAAAGGAAAAAAATGAAAGTGGCAACACTAAATCAAGCCAGCTTCACCCAATAGTGTTAAAATTGGCAACTAGGGCCAAACTCCATGTGGGTCATCTTATTAATGGCAGCTGATATTTTTCTTGGATCCCTCTCATTGAGAGGTGTAGGATTGATCTAGAGATCATCCAATTCCGATAAGTATTCATGGATATATGAATTTATTTGTGTTGTGGGACAATTCGTCAAGGTCGGCCAGCAGCCAAATAAACCCCTCATGTGCTCCACGTTTTTGTATAAATAAAGGTGCCTTGAATCATTTGAGAACACAACTCTCATGATCTCCCTCTCTCCACTTTTTTTTGGGTTTGTCTTCTCTCAAGGAAGACGCAGTGGAGAGGGTCATCTAAAAGAGCCCTAGACATAGTCATCTAGGGGAGCCCTAGCCGCAGTCTTGGAGGAGATCTGACCGTAGATCTAGGAAGTCCTAGCTGCAGTCAATAGGAGTTCTAATGCACAACAAAGGGAGCCCTAATCTGCAACAAAGGGAAGGCTCTAATCCACAACAAAGGGAGCCCTAATCCGTAGCAAAGGGAAGGCTCTAATCCACAGCAAAGGGAGCCCTAATCTGCAGCGAAGGGAAGGCTCTAGTCTGCGGCAAAGGGAGATCTAACCGCAACAAAGGGAAGGCCCTTGTCCATAGCTAATAGGAACCCTAACCCACTGTCAAGAGGAAACCCTAAACTGCTGCCGAGAGGAGCCCTGAGTCAAGGCCTTAGCTGCATCATAAAAAGGACTTCATCCGCAACATAAGGGACCTTATCATAGCATGAAGCAACATGGGCATGGACAACAGCAAGACAGGGAAGCCACAGTCACAAGGAGGAGAGATTCAGGGCTGTATATGTATGCGTTTGAGTGTCGGTAAGTGTTGTTAGCTTGCCTGAGTTCATGAGGAAAGAAACACTGCTGTTTGGGTATCATTTGGGAAGGCAGAGTGCTACAACTAGCTGTTGTGCTAGGCTGCAAGCCAGAGCACACAACTGAGGTTGTGTCAAGGATTGTCAAGGGTGGACAACACCTTTAAAGGGCAACGTGACATGAGGGAAATCTCTTCAAGATAAATTGCAGTCCTAAAAGGACTTATCTCTTGACTGTGTGGTAGCCCTAACCTGAACACAGTCATAACAACACTGGGCAACAATAAATATGATTAGTATTGCTAGACATAGGTGCTGCAATGGGACAACATGGCAATGATGAGGTATTATAGCATGCATGGTAAAACATGATGCAACATAGGACAACTGCAAGCATGAAGAATCATGGACAACAACATCATGGTAAAGCATGGACAACTGCAAGTAGAGTGTTGATGCAGCTAGGACATAAAGCAACAATGGCGCAACAAGCACATGGGCATAGCATGGTGCAGCCGTGGCACTAGGTAAACACTTGGACAACAACAACATGAGGTCCAATATTGTGATGATGGGTGCAGCATGGTGCAACACGGTGAGGTGCAACATATGGACGAGATGTAGCACATGATAGGTGAATGAGTCACCTTGGAGAATAAGTTGAAGCAGCATGTCTTCAACTGATCTCATGTAGAGATAATATATTAGTTGAAGTATTGATTTCTGTTGTAAATGTACTATCTCTCTCTCTCTCTCTACTGAACTATTGAAGAACATATAAGAAGAATTGATCAAGTGTATCCCCACATTGGGGTTTGTTCCTGGCTAGCGCCACATCTTGTGTCCTCTTGTCTTGGCTTGTCTTATGCGATTTATGTTTATGTTCTATCCGTAGTTTACTTTAATGCTGATCTGATTGCTAAAGATATTGAGCTAACTGTGAAAATTGCTCTAAGCATAGAACATACCTAAACTTAACATGGTTTCAACGCTGAAGCAATCACCGAAGACAGTTAGGAAAGGACAAAAGGATCAATGGATTCTTCATCCCTCTTCAAGTTCACCGAGGGTGAAATCGAAGCAGAGAATATTATCAGAATGGTGCAACGAAATATGGCCTACCTAAAGATCACTTCATTGGGAAGACCAGATCTCAAGGTGGAAGGAAAGGCATCTTAGTTCAGCCATTATGCGAAGGAGTGCCTGAATGGCATGGACACATCACTTGAGGATGATAACAATCATTCTAGGGACATCTTCAATGATCAGAGGAATGATAGTGCAGGTCATCAAGGTAACCACTGACTCTTCAAGAAATCAAGGAATCCTAAGTATGAAGAATCAAATGTTGTTTATGATAAGATAAAGAAGTGCTATCTTGTATTGGCCCTCTCCTTCAGATTCTTTGGGAATCTGACTTATTGATTGTAGTGCTTCAAGGCACTCCATCGGATAGAAGGGTGCTCTCTCTAATTTGGTAGAGATGGAAACAATCGTAGGATTATACTTGGAGCCGATGCCACCTATCCCGGAAAGGGTGTAGGGAATATTACCTCTCAATTGAATGAGGGTGATTTGATTCACTTACATAATCTCTTTTATGTACCTGATCGCAAGAAGAACCTGGTGTCCATTTCAATGATGGAAGTCAAAGGTCTCAGGGTGGCATTCATCGATGGAAAGGTACGTGTTTAAAAAATAAAACTTTCTAAAGATGATTTTGAGTTCAGGGTTGACAATTTGTATCAAGTTGCATGATGGTCCATTGGGGACCACATCAATTGACACATCTGATCTATTGCACCAAAGGTATACTTATGGGGCCCTACGTGATATGAGTTAGATGGTGACTTAGATGCATCAATTCAAGAAGAGCATGAAGGTACATGTCTAAGATGTACCGAAGGAAAATCTTACAAGGGGACCATTCCTCTCATGTAGCAGGTCCACAGGTTTGGAACAACCCAAGGAGTTTGAGATTCATGATCAGGAATCTCATGTATACAGGTGGAAGAAAGCCCTCTATGGCTTGAAGCATAACACCCCGAGCATAGTATGATCTCGTGTGAAGTTGCTTGGTTGTGGAAGCTCATCAGTGAGTTGTTTGTACACATTATGAATACTAATGTCATTCTTTGTGACAACGGGGGGGGATTCGATTATTGGGGAATCCCGTATTCGATGATTGCTCCAGTAGATAGACATCAGATACTACCTTATCTGGGATATGGTAAGTCGATGAGCGAGGAGGCTCCATTGCATTGAGATTGATGTACAGGTTGCGGACACTTTGTTAAAGCCCCGGAGAAAGGTCAAATTTGTGATTTTACCGAACGACTTGGAGTCGTTGAGAGACCTTCGTATAAGGGTCCTACATGTTGCATGCATTGAGCTCTAGGAGCTCTGGAGGGCTTGGGGTACTTACTAGAGCGACATACGACCACAGGGCGACTCACCCTCCCTTGGTGGTGCGCTATGTACAAGGTGACAGGTTCAACCTTTCCCTGTGACACCTCGTGGCGACTATGGAACATGATGATTAGTTCTCCCGTGGGCCGAGATGATTAGTTCTCTCACGACAACTATGGAACATGATGATTAGTTCTCCTGTGGGCTGGGATGATTAGTTCTCCCGTGGTGATTGTGAGCTAGGATGATTAGTTCTCCTGTGGGCCAGGATGACTAGTTCTCATGTGGCGATCAATGGACAGGATGATTCGTTCTCCCGTGGACAGGACGATTAGTTCTCCTGTCAAGGCCTCCTGCCCATACAGTTTGGGACTCATGGAAAGTACCTCTCATTTGATCAATGAGCAGGGAAATGCGGTTAGGGACCACAATAGTACTATCAATGGACGCATCGTTGTATCTACCGCACTCCCTATGCTAGGATGACCTCCATTGATCTGGGATCAATGAAATTGATCTAGGATCAGTATGAGTGGTTTGAGACACTCTCTTGTGATATTGATTTGGGATCAATAAAATTGGCTTTGGGTCAGTAAGAGTGATATGACACACTCTCTTCAGATGAAACTGACTTCGGGTTAGTAGAGAATGGTATGAGACATTCTCGATCAATTCTTCTTCTTCATGGTTCAGTAGAGCAGAGCTGAGCAGAGTAAAACAGAACTGAGCAGAGCTCTGCAGAGCAGAACAGTGCAGGGCATTGATGGCAAAGATAGTACAGTCAGACATATAGATCAATAGATGGAGTCCTCCCTAGTTGAGAGGGAGTGTTAAAATTGGCAACTAGGGCCAAACTCCATGTGGGTCATCTTATTAATGGTAGCTGAACATCAGCAAGAGAGGGAAGCCGCAACCACAAGGAGGAGAGATTCAGGGCTGTATATGTATGTGTTTGAGTGCAGGTAAGTGTTGTCAGCTTGCTCGAGTTTATAAGGAAAGAAACATTGCTATTTGGGTATCATTTGGGAAGGCAGAGTGCTACAACTAGCTGTTGTGCTAGGCAAGCCAGAGCACCCAACTGAGGTTGTGTCAAGGACTGTCAAGGGTGGACAACACCTTCAAAGGGCAGCGTGGCATGAGGGAAAGATCTTCAAGATAAACTGCAACCCTAAAGGACTTATCTCTTGAATGTGGTAGCCCTAACTTGAACACAATCATAACAACGATGGGCAGCAATACATATGATCAATATTGCTAGACATAGGTGCTGCAATGGCACAACATGGCAATGATGAGGTATTATAGCATGCATGGTAAGACATGATGCAACGTGGGACAATTGCAAGCATGAAGAATCATGGACAATAGTAGCATGGTAAAGCATGGACAACTGCAAGTAGAGTGCTATATGGGACAACAATATAGTACTTGATGTAGCTAGGACACAAAGCAACAATGGTGCAACAAGCACATGGGCATAGCATGATGCAGCCGTGGCACTAGGTAAACACTGGGACAATAATAGCATGAGGTCCAATATTGTGATGATGGGTGTAGCATGGTGCAACACGGTGAGGTGCAACATATGGACGAGATGCATCACATGATAGGTGAATGAGTCACCTTGGAGAATTAGTTGAAGCAGCATGTCTTCCACTGATCTCATGTAGAGATAATATATTAGTCGAAGTATTGCCTTCTGTTGTAAATGTACTATCTCTCTATCTCTCTCTCTGAAGAACTATTGAAGAACATATAAGAAGAATTGATCAAGGGTTTCCCCACATTGGGGTTTGTCCCTGGCTAGCGCCACATCTTGTGTCCTCTTGTCTTGGCTTGTCTTTTGCGATTTATGTTTATGTTTTATTTGCAGTTTACTTTAATGCTAATGTGATTGCTACAGATATTGAGCTAACTATGAAAATTGAAATAAATTACTCTAAGCATAGAACATACCTAAACTTAACAAACAAGTATAGATCACACTTAAGAGGTAGAGCTATATTTGAAACTATCGTCGAGATATACATAGATGTGGCATTCACAAGAGAATAAGTACTGTTGGTCAAAGTTGTCATTGATGTCAATATGGCATTGTTGAAGATGCCATAAAACCTAACTACTTGACTAAACCCTAATCCATTGATGGGCATTGATAGATGCCAAATGCATTAACATTGATTGGATTGCAAACCCTATGCATAACGAGAACCTAACTCTAAGCATTGATTGAAAACCCTAGCCCTAAAGACAAAACCCTATAGAAACCCAAAACTCTAACTGATCGTTTTCCTAATTCCTAATTGTGAAACCCTAATTTCTTCCTTTATGGATTCGTTACTCTAAATGTTGAAGAAAGTGTAACTAGGTTCAGTCTTCGTAATGACATGATCTTTGTAAATGATGCATCAAAAGAGAATGAATTGTTTTTGTATGCCTTTCTACATGGGTTTCATGAGCAAGAAGTGTCACAGGTCAAAATACTTCTTGATGTCTTTAGGATTTATTAACATGTCAAAGAGTCATGTGATGAGCCTATGTAAATGTATACAAGTCTACAAAAGTGTGTAGCAGCCCTCCAAAGACCAAGATCAATCCTCCATTAGCAAACACAAGAGGTCTACAAGCAAATCGATAAGGGATTCATCATGTTAGTTTCTATATTGAATTAAGTGTATAAATGGAAGTCATGTCGGCCTAGGAAAAAAATAGACACAACGATTCATAAAGGCAAGTCGACTTATTTTGGAGCACAAACCACTATAAATACTCATCTAGGGTATCCGCAAATCTCAAGTAGAGAAGCTCGGATGACTGTCTCTACATCTTTGGTGATGATCACAGTGAGGAAAATGACTGTCCTCTCCTCCTAGTGGTGCACATCTCAGTAAAAGGGAACATAGTTATTGTGTTTATGTGGTAAAGAAGATCTATGGAATCCTACAGTAGCTCTAACAGTGTCGACATGATTGTGACAAGTAAAATCTCAGAGTATATCACAGTGAAAAGATTTGGACCTGTCTTAGCGTACATGTATCTTAGTGATATCACAACAGCTCACTATCTTGGCACACTAAGACACAGTCATAGTATCACAATGTCCGCATAATGAAAAGGAGCAGTAATAAGAGTGACTATTACCATCTTGGCATAATGAGAAGGAATAGTAATGATAGTGACTATTACATTCTCGACATCATAAGGAGTAACTAGGATCATCACAGTCTCAACCGAATGATGATGAAAGGATCTCATAATGACATACTACTTTAAAGTACAGTCATGATCCTATCACAGTGATGATCTCATCCTTGAAGAACATGACCTCGATGAAGGTGCAAAGATAATATCAGTGGTGATCTCAAGGAAGCAGTCATGGTGCAAATATCATCTCAGTGAGCAGTCATGGTGCAAGGATCATCTCAGTGAGCAGTCATGGTGCAACAATGATGATCTCGATGAAGCAGTGATAATGATGATGATCTCAGTAGTAAGAAGAGGGTTGGTGTCTTGGTTTTGGAGTGGCGTAGCAAGTCAAGGGTCATGGTCTTGGTATTCATCAATTGGAATCTATATAAGAAGAATTTTGTGGAGGGTTTTCCTCTCCAAGAGGAAGGGGTTTTGGCCCTGGCAGAAAGCCAAATACTTTGTGTTCTTATCTCTTTTGTTTCTGATAACAGTTTCATGAAGTGAACACATACTAATAATAATATGAAGATCAAGCTAAGATAAAATTACAAAAGAACTTCACAAATTGTTATCATGATAAGAAGAATCACTTTATTCTGTTTGGCCTAGATTTTTCAACATGGTATCAGAGGGAAGGTTCAAAAGTCAAAGGAAGAGAAAAAAAGAGACATTCAAGGATCAAGTTTCAAGCAAAGCATCAAGGCAAGTTGTAGGAATCAAGATCTACATTCAAAAATCAAGACCTAGATCAAAGAAGCTGCCTACAACAACAAGGGTTTTGGAGAACAACAATCAAAAGATGGAAGCGTTCATATCTCAGGAATCATGACAACAGTTTTGGTGCCTCCCATAGTTTCGTCTACAACATCCCAGTGATAGTCACCATCTTAGGTTGAATCCTTCTCCATAAAGAACACCGTCTTAAAAATTTCAGATTCTCATAACTTGTTTTGAGGGCATATATAGGAGTTTATATGGACAATACTCAAAATAGAAGTTGCATTAACTGATGAATCTCTATACATCATGGCAAGCAACTTCAATTCGATGCTGCATACGTCAAGGCTCCTTATGTAGCCTAATTATATCAGTAGTTTGTTGAATATTCAAATCAAGATAGCTTGAAGGCAAAGAAGGCAATCCTCCTATCAAATATCTCAGTCGGAGGAAGCATCAATACATTTGCTCCAACTACTGCCAACATGATCAAGGTTTAATCATTTTTGGTGAAATGACTTCATGATTGCAAGAAGATCTATAGGTTAGATAGGTCATCAAAGGTTCTTGCATGAAACAAGCACTGTCATGATCCATATGAAGAAGGGAAGTCAGTGAACATGTCTCCTTTGAATTCATGAGAGGGAACTCTTAAACATCCTCTCAACTCTATGTAGCGAGAAAGGAGACAAAAAAGAAATCTATATGAAATGCTAGAAATCGTACTCTCTGAAATGCAGTAAAGAAGGTCATCTTCATGAGATGTCAAATGGGAGATCTGAGAAAGATGATAAGAAGACAATCATCTATTTTCTTAATAAGCAAGATGACAAGTGTCCTTGGGACAAGGAAGTTTCCTTATCTAACAACTTGTGGTACTTGTGCAAGGTGGAAAAAGGATAAGTTATGGACAAACGTGCTGAAGGTTAAAGGACTAAAGGATGAGAAGGGAAGTTTGGTCCTCAAACAAGACAAATTAGTATAGCTAAGATTCAATGCTATGGGAAGATTATGGAAAGAAGCTCATATCGCCGGAAGGATGACATAAGCTGTAAAACTAGGGCCAAGGAAAGAGGGAGTAAAATACCTCTACTATGAGTGACATGTGTCTCTCACAATAGGGTCCTATAATAAGTCCCTTGCAGATATGACCATGATAATAAGATGCATCGTGACATCATGGATGCATTAAAACAAGAGTTCATGATATCACCATGGGAATCATGAAGGGCATAATCCGTGACAGTTTAACATGAAGGATGTAACTCGTGGGAACCTCATTGGACATTAAAGGAAAGGAAGAAGTCATCCAGGACAAAGGAAACATTTGCGAGATAGGGATATGCCAAATCTTGAGGATTCTCTGGTGGAAACCTCAACGAAGGATTCACTGATCTAGAGAGGTAGCAAATGTTTCATCAGGAAATCTAACTTATGGAATTCATGAGATGATGACATGAGAAATGAAGCAATTCAAGGGATTGAAGATCTTTTCAATCAAGAAAGCTGCTGGAAGAAGTCTAGATGACCTAAAGGTAAAATGGGGTATGCATGCTTGTGTTTAATATTGTAATGTCATGTCATATGGTTGCAGGTAACATGGATCAAGCATGATCAAGAGAAAAATGATCTCCTCCTCTGAAAAGACGCAGAAAGGCATAAGTCACACTAGATGAAATCAACATAATATGTCCTCATATGTAGTATGAGGTGGTTGACTACAATTAAAGAAATTCTGATTGAAGGCTCCTAGGGATGGAAGTTGTGAGGATGAAAGAGATCGTGAAATATGCAACCATGATGAAGGCAATCAACATCCAAAGAATTAGGAAAGATTTGACTAGGAAATCTCCTGGGAAGACATGGAGATTGTGATAGAAGTCTGAAGAGATGAATACCCTTGCCAACCGATATCTTTGGGAGATGTGTCAAAATGCATGCAGGGTGTTGATACCTACAAGATGTCACTGGAAAAGGCCATCACAAAAAGGTAATATGTGATTTGTTTTTGGTTTCTGACCTCTTTGAGAAAGTCTGGGTATGTGGGCAGGGCCATGGTAAGAAGAGTTATGAAGGATGTCACAACTATGTACCTTGTGACCTAGAGCAATCATCATTGAAGGAAATGTGAAGATAGATGGCCCTATGAAGGAAGCCCCAGATGTAAAGCCAAGAAGGATACTTTTCGGGAAAGAAGGAATGACATGATGGAGGAAAGTGATGGATGGCTGAACCCTACATATGAAGAAATTGATGACATCGAGGTCTTGGATCATCAGTCCACTAGAAGACCCTATAAAGTATTGATGATAGAGTCCCTGTTTAGGAGGGAGCTCTGGAAGGCTCCTATGAGTAAAGGAACATGAGTAAGTTTCTGCGTAAAGAGAAACTTGGAACTCATCCTTGTTAAGAGGGAGAGTTAGACACAACATTCTTGTCTTTAGTTTGGAAGAAAGAATGGAGGATTGCGTAATCATCTGGCATCCGACAGTCTTTGAGGATGTGGTAGGGCATCCAAGACAAGAGTGGGCAAGAGGACCGATATTCTTGAGGGTTGGGAACCCAAGATGAGAATAGTACTAGTGGGGCATACTCGGAGAACACCCGGGTGGGTATGACCCTAAGAGAGACAATGATGATGCGTGTCTATCTGTCATTGGTCTCGCCAACATTGTGTGCTCTGACCTAAGTGAGAGATAAAGCTGTTAGTCAAGGCCTTGCTAAATGAAAACAATATTAGTTGAAATGATGCTATAACAGATGGACTGCAAATCTGATTATTCTTATGAGAAATTCTTCAGATTGAGAATGAAGAAATACCATTATGAATACCTTCCTAGTTAAGAGGGAGTGTTGAAGAAAGTTTAACTAGGTTCGATCTTCATAATTACATGATCTTTGTAAATGTGCAATAAAAGAGAATAAATTATTTTTGTATGCCTTGCTACATGGGTTTCATGAGCAAGAAGTGTCATAGGTCAAAAGACTTCTTCTTGATGTCTTTAGGATTTATTAATATGTCAAAGATTCATGTCATGAGCCTATGTAAATGTATACAAGCCTACAAAAGTGAGTAGCAACCTTCTAAAGACCAAGATCAATCTTCCATTAGCAAACACAAGAAGTCTACAAGCAAATCGATAAGGGATTCATCATGTCAGTTTCTATATTGAATTAAGTGTATAAATGGCAGTCATGTCGGCCTAGAAAAAAAAATAGACGCAACGATTCATAAAGGCAAGTCGGCTTATTTTGGAGCACAAACCACTATAAATACTCGTCTAGGGTATCCACAAATCTCAAGTAGAGAAGCTCGGATTTGTCTGCGTCCTCAGATGGGTTTTAAGGTGCAGGCAAAAAGGTCTTCAGGTTAGTATCTCCGTGTTTCGTATGGGCACCACAAGTAACATCTCGACCTCGTCACATTATCGGTTAAGCACAATGTTGTAGGGTCTCGGATGAGGTGCAAAAAGGAGATATCAGTTGGGTACATGATCTTGATGGTCTCTACATCTTCGGTAATGATCACAGTGAGGAAAATGAATGTCCTCTCCTCCTCGGTGGTGCACATCTCAGTAAAAGGGAACATAGTTATTGTGTTTATGTGGTAAAGAAGATCTCTGGAATACTGTAGTAGCTCTAACAGTCTCGGCATGATTGTGACAAGTAAAATCTCGGAGTCTGTCACAGTTAAAAGATTCAGACTTTTCTCAGCATACATGTATGTTAGTGATATCACAACAACTCACTATCTCGGCACACTAAGACACAATCATAGTATCACAGTGTCGGCATAATGAAAAGGAGCAGTAATAAGAGTGACTATTACCGTCTTGGCATAATGAGAAGGAATAGTAATGATAGTGACTATTACATTCTCGACATCATAAGAAGGAGTAACTAAGATCTTCACAGTCTCAACCAAATGATGATGAAAGGATCTCATAGTGACATACTACTTTAAAGTACAACCATGATCCTATCATAGTGATGATCTCGTCCTTGAAGAACATGACCTCGATGAAGGTGCAGAGATAATATCAGTGGTGATCTCAAGGAAGCAGTCATGGTGCAAAGATCATCTCAGTGAGCAATCATGGTGCAACAATGATGATCTCGATGAAGCAATAATAATGATGATGATCTCAGCAGTAAGAAGAGGATTTGTGTCTTGGTCTTGGAGTGGCATAGCAGGTCAAGGGTCATGGTCTTGGTTTTTGTCAATTGGAATCTCTATAAGAAGAATTTTATGGAGGGTTTTCCTCTCCAAGAGGGAGAGGTTTTGGTCCTGGCAGAAAGCTAAATACTTTGTTTTCTTGTCTCTTTTGTTTTTGATAACAGTTTGATGAAGCGAACACATACTAATAATAATATGAAGATCAAGCTAAGATAAAATTACAAAAGAACTTCACAAATTGTTATCATGATGAGAAGAATCACTTTAATTCTGATTGCCCTAGATTTTTCAACACTAAATACCTTAGCTTAATGGCAAAACCAAAGCCTAGATACAAACCCTAACACAAAATCCTAGCATGGACAATAAAACCCTAAGTATAATGGATGAAATTCTAAATAACAAAATATATACATTACTAAATCCCTTGATGCAACACTATACCCTAATGCCATATATGTCCTAAAATTCTAAAAGCTATTCATAAAAAAAAAGGAAAACCAAAAGTAATACTAATAAAGTACATTAATAAAAACATAGGTCCGCTTCACAAATTCCTCCAATTTGATGTTCAAACACATTTATTAATTTAAATAGATTTAATAAAATATTTCTATAATACTACATCTACAACATGCTTTTGAAAATTAAAAGGAAACACAACTCCATGCTCCACGTAAGTCAAATAAGTTGGAATATTTAAAGTCGACTCTAGCATCAAAAGTCAACTTATTAAACCAAGACATACACTATATATTGACGATTAAGAACTCTAAAAAGGGTATCATCAGGTCGATCAATATAGAAGATTTAGACACATCTAGAAATATTCAAACCTGTAAAGGATTCCTTGCGGACGTGTGAAATTTTATGAACCACGTAACTCCTTTGTAGAACTATTACGAATTAATTCAGAACAAAATATCCTTTCGAACCTGTAGATTCTCATGCGTACTTGTGACAAAGAACGCTCTCCTGCATGCCTGTGATAAGAAAGAAAAAACATTAATTATGTAGAGAACAGTTGAAGAAGAAGGAAGTATAAGTTCACATCTTGTGAAATCGCAAGGAGGACGAATAACCTTCATCTGAAGCTAGCGGGCCTTTGAAGATTTTTTGCAGAACATACCTGTAGTAAAGTTTGTATTTGTGAAGTCTTTGGACCTATCAAAAATTTTGTGGGAGGACAGTTTCGACGAAGAACATATAACAACAATCTCCTCAATGAACAAAAACTTCATCTATAGATCTGCATTATGCAAAAATGGCATCATCTTGAAGGCTAACTCTCAGATTATTGAAGACACCTCTTGAGATAGCGAAGGCACAATAAAAGGCACACTAGTCAACAATCGATTTTTGAGCAGTCTTGAAAGCACACTACAACAAGGTTGAAGACAACTTTGGGACAAAGTTATGTAGTTGGTGATTGTTTTGAAGACAGTTTTGAGGCCATTTTGAATACTACTTAGGATTGTATTGATGATCACTTGAAGCAAATTTGAAGTATTCTAGGAAGAAATTTAAAAAAGATTGGTTGCTGACTTGAGGACCTTGTTGACAGCTGCTTGGTGAAACACTTTTGGACACTTTTTGGAGCCGTCTTTTATCAACATTTGAAGAGTATTTGAACACCTTGGAGAATATCTTAGAACAATAATTTGAAGACTTTTTTTGAACAAACCTAAAAGAGTTATTGACCATTGTACCGATACTTTGTGAGGAAGATTTTGTTGATTCATTATTAAAGAGCGGTTAGAATGCCCTTGAAAATTTGTCAAAGTCCTTGAAGACATTAGCAACAACATTGTTGAAGATCCCATAGAGTAGTCTTTGAAAAATCTTGATTGTGCATAAATTAAGAGTTGTGGAGACACCTTTTGTGGAACATTAAGTTGTCATTGATGCATGAAGGGTTACTGAAGATTGATTGAGAGCATTGTTGAAGACATTGGAAACACCTGTTACAGAAGTGTTTGGGAAAGCCTTGAAGAACATCTTGTACACATCTTTGAAGAATTGAAGTAGTGGGTCGGAGTCTCATAAAGACTAGGTTGGAGCCTGGACCAATGGATAGAGTTGGAGCCCCAAAGGTTGGTGCCTTGTTGAAGTTAGAGTTGGAGGTTGGCACAGTGCAGGTCAGAGCCTGGTTGATTGAAGATTGGAGTCTACATCTAGGGTTGAAGTCCTAAACTATTGTTGTACTTGATTTATTGTAAAAAGAGAATTGGAGTCCTCATTATTGTTTGCAAGTTGGAGCCTGGTTGATTGAAGATTGGAGTCTGCATCTAGGGTTGAAATCCTAAACTATTGTTGTACTTGATTTGTTGTAAAAAGAGAATTGGAGTCCTCATCATTGATTAATAAAATTATTTATATCATTGTTCATTTTGTGTTCAAGTTATAAGTGATGTAAAATGGTAAAATAACAATTGTAAAAGAAATACTGTTTCACCCCCCCTCTTAGGATTTCCAACAATTGGTATCATAGCCGGTGCCTTCACTCACAACTTAACAACTTGAAGGTAGATCCTTAGAACAAAAATGGAAAAATCAAGGAAAAAGGCTTGCAAACCCTTTGAAGATGTCATCTCCTCAGCGGATAATCAAATTGGGAAAGCTCCATTGTTAAATGGAAACTTTGAAATATGGAAGGCAAGAATGAAGAATTTTTTAATGGCTCAAGGTTTTGAAGTCTAGGAATCAATGGTTACCAAAAGCATAATAGAAGAAGAAGAATCAAATGTGCATAATACAATAGCAATGAAGACACATTAGAGTGGGCTATCAAATCTTATAAACGTCAAAGTGGAGAAATGTTCATCAGCAAAAGAGCTTTGGGAAAAGCTTCAAGATCCTTACTCTAAAGGATTATTAAGCATAACCTCTGATCCAAAACATGATGACAAAGAGAATCAAGATGAACCAAAGAAGACAAATGAAAGCAAAAATGAAGGGACCAATTGTATAAAGGAAGATGGTGATGAATAAATCCTTGAAGTAGAAGTTGAAATAGATCTTATGACAAAGCTTGCAGTTGCCTTAGAAAAAATAAGCAACTTGAAAAAAGAAAATGAGGAACTTAGTGGGGTTGTCTTTGGATTCTCTATATGAATCTTCTGATTTGGCTGACCGGGAAGGAGTGGCCAAAGTCACTTATGAGTCTTATGGAGAAAGGCGAGGATACAACGAGTCGCTCAACCGACGTAGGAGGGGTGACCATGACCTTGAGAAGACAAGAAAGAGATAAGGAGCTCACCAAGCTTAAGGAGGAATTGCATCAAAACAAGAAAAGGCATCATGAAGAAGTCATCCATGACAAATCCGTTGGATAAAGCAAAGAAAAGGGGAGACATTTTGTCAAGCCAAAGGTGATGGAAGTTTTGGCCCTCTTGGAAGGACAAGTAGGTAAGTAGAAAATGAAAGAAATGCCATGACATACCAACTTGAAGAAAAATATGAAGAAATATTCAAACTAAAATCAGATGCCACCTTTCTTAAGGCCCAAACATGTGAAGCAACAAGGATGACAGAAGAAATGGAGAGTCGTGTGGCAAAGAAGGATGAAGAATGCAAGAAGATGAAAAAAGAAATCGATATCCTAAGGAGAGAAGTTGATCAATTGAACAAGTGTCTAAAGAGCTCTCAAGCCCTAGATAACATCTTAAGTCATCAAAGATCCCCCCTTGATAAATCAGGTCTTGGTTATGCAGGTGAACCCTCAAGCAAAAATGATGCAAACTCTAATGCATCAAGCAACAATTATGTGGAGAAGCTTGAAAGAGATGTTGATGCCCCCAGTTCCAGCAAAAACAGGAAGATTAATCAAGATAACCTTGATGGAAACCTTACTACAAGAAGGTATGTACAAGGTGTCAAGGATGCAAGAAGCAAAGGATATCATCGAAGGATCTCAAAGCAGAAAGACTTTAGAAGTTCATCAAGGCAAGCTCCATCCTCTAGGTGTCAAAGTATAGTTTTTGGTTATTGCTATTCTTGCACAAATTTTGGGCATATGGCAAAGGATTGTAGGGCATACAACAAGGACAAATATAATGGTCCTCATCAGCGTCCTAGAAGCAACATTGCAATAAGAAATTATGCCTCCTTATTTATGTACAAAATTGAATGCTATAAATGCCATAATATTGGTCATATGGCTCGTGATTGTAACTTGAATTGGGCTCCTAAACAAGCTAAAAACATAACAACCAGGCATGAAAAGAAAGTTAAACAAATTTGGAGAATAAAGCAGGTTGAACCATAAGAAGATCATGTGGAATGTGTCTTGAATATTCAACATCAATTCATGTTGTTGATCTAATGAGTAAATCTTTGGTAGATGTGATATTTCAAGTTTTGATGATGAGTTTTTGCCAAAAAAGGAGAACAGGCATATTGTTAGGGGGAGCAAGTCCGTTGAAGAACACGATTCCGTGTCTTCACTACACATCCATTGTCGAAGATGCCTTCCATTTGATCACAAAGCAACAACCTTTTCTGTCTTGGGTTCCATAAGAAAAAAGAAAAGCAAGAGGAATTTATGCAGGCAAGGGGAGTTGGTTGATCGCATGAAGATATGCAAAGACATCTCTCATTGCCAAAAGAAGGAAAACATGATGACAGGGGGAGCAACATGACAAGAAGTATGATAGGGGGAGCAGTTGATGGAAAAGACATTGTCAGGATACTTTATTTGCCATTGATGTCAAAGGGGGAGAGAATGTTGAAAGGGCGAGAATATTGCCATCAATGACAAAGGGGGAGATTGTTGGTCAAAGTTGTCATTGATGTCAATATGGCATTGTTGAAGATGCCCTAAAATCTAACTACTTGACTAAACCCTAATCCATTGATGAGCATTGATGCCAAATGCATTAACATTGATTGGATTGCAAACCCTATGCACAACCAGAACTTAACTCCAAGAATTGATTGGAAACCCTAGCCCTAAGGATGAAATCCCATAGAAACCCTAAACTCTAACTAATCCTTTTCTAGTTAACCCTAATTCCTAAATTGTGAAACCATAATTTCTTCCCTTATGGACCCGTTACTTAAATACCCTAGCTTAATGTCAAAACCAAAACCTAGATACAAATCCTAAGACAAAACCCTAGCATGGACAATAAAACCCTAAGTATAATGGATGAAATTCTAAATGACAAAATATATGCATTACTAAATCCCTTGATGCAACACTATACCCTAATGCCATATAGGTCCTAAAATTCTTAAATCTATTCATTGAAAAAAGAAGGAAAACCAAAAGTAATACTAATAAAATACATTAATAAAAACATAGGCCTGCTTCACAAATTCCTCCAATTTGATGTTCAAACAAATTTATTAATTTAAATACATTTAATAAAACCTTTCTATAATACTACATCCATGACATGCTTTTGAAAATTAAAAGGAAACGCAGCTCCACGCTCCACGTAAGTCAAATAAGCTTGAATATTTAAAGTCGACTCCACCATCAAAGGTCGACTTATTAAACCAAGACATACACTATATATTGATGATTAAGAACTCTCGAAAAGGTGTCATTGGATCAATCAATACAGAGAATTCAGGCACATCTAGAAATATTCAAACCTGTACAGGATACCTTACGGATGCGTGAAATTTTTGGAACTGGGTAACTCCTTTGCAGAACCATTACGAATTAATTCAGAACGAAATATCCTTCCAAACCCGTAAACTCTTTTGCTTTCCTTTGACAATAAAACCCTAAGTATAATGGATGAAATTCTAAATGACAAAATATATGCATTACTAAATCCCTTGATGCAACACTATACCCTAATGCCATATATGTCCTAAAATTCTTAAATCTATTCATTGAAAAAAGAAGGAAAACCAAAAGTAATACTAATAAAATACATTAATAAAAACATAGGCGTGCTTCACAAATTCCTCCAATTTGATGTTCAAACAAATTTATTAATTTAAATACATTTAATAAAACCTTTCTATAATACTACATCCATGACATGCTTTTGAAAATTAAAAGGAAACGCAGCTCCACGCTCCACGTAAGTCAAATAAGCTTGAATATTTAAAGTCGACTCCACCATCAAAGGTCGACTTATTAAACCAAGACATACACTATATATTGATGATTAAGAACTCTCGAAAAGGTGTCATTGGATCAATCAATACAGAGAATTCAGGCACATCTAGAAATATTCAAACCTGTACAGGATACCTTACGGATGCGTGAAATTTTTGGAACTGGGTAACTCCTTTGCAGAACCATTACGAATTAATTCAGAACGAAATATCCTTCCAAACCCGTAAACTCTTTTGCTTTCCTTTGACAAAGAATGCTCTCTCGCAGGTCTATGATAAGAAAGAGAAAATTAATTAAGCAGAGAACAATCGAAGAAGAAGGAAGTATAAGTTCACATGTTGTGAACTTGCAAGGAGGACGAATAATCTTTATTTAAAGCTAGCAAGCCCTTGAAGATTTTTTTTGAAGATTTTTTTTGCAGAACAAGACTTGTAGGGAAGTTTGTATTTGTGAAGTCTTTGGACTTGTCAAAATTTTTGTGGGAGGACAGTCTATGTGAAGAACAATTAACAACAGTCTCCTCAATGAAAAAAAGCTTCATCTACAAATCTGTATTGTGCAAAAAGGGCATCATCTTGAAGGCTAACTCTCAGATTATTGAAGACACCTTCTTGAGATAACAAAGGCACAACAAAAGGCATACCACTCAACAATCCATTTTTGAGCAGTCTTGAAAGCATACTACATCAAGGTTGAAGATAACTTTGGGACAAAGTTATCTTGTTGGTGATTGTTTTGAAGACAGTTTTGAGCCATTTTGAAGACTACTTAGGATTGCATTGATGATCACTTGAAGCATATTTGAAGGATTCTAGGAACAAATTTAAAGAAGATTGGTTGATGACTTGAAGTCCTTATTGACAACAAGTTGGTGAAACACTTTGGACACATTTTGGAGCCGTCTTTTATCAACATTTGAAGAGCATTTGAACACCTTCGAGAATATCTTAAAACAATCATTTGAAAACTTTTTTGGAACAAACCTAAAGGAGCTATTGACCATTGTGCAGATACTTTGCGAAGAAGTTTTTGTTGAAGTATTATTAAAGAGTTGTTAGAATACACTCAAAGATTTGTCAAAGTCCTTGAAGACATTAGCAACAACATTGTTGAAGGCCCCATATGGCAGTCTTTGAAGAATCTTGCTTGTGCATAAATGAAGAGTTGTGGAGATACCTTTTGTGGAACATAAATTTGTCATTGATGAATGAAGGGTTACTGAAGATTGATTGAGAGCATTGTTGAAGACATTGGAAAGGCTTGTTGCAGAAGTGTTTGGGAAGCCTTGAAGAACAACTTGTACACATTGTTGAAGAATTGAAGTATTGAGTTGGAGCCCTAGAGGTTGGAGCTTGGACCAGTGGATATGGTTGGAGCCCTAGAGGTTGGTGCCTCATTGAAGTTTGAGTTGGAGCTTGGCACAATGCAGGTCAGAGCTTGGTTTATTGAAGATTGAAGTTTTCATTTAGGGTTGAATCCCTAAACTGTAGTTGTACTTGATTTATTGTAAAAAGAGGATTGGAGTCATCATCATTGATTAATAAAATTATTTATATCATTTTTCATTTTGTGTTCAAGTTATAAGTGATCCAAACTGGTAAAATAACAATTGTAAAAGAAATACTGATTCACCTTCCCTCTCAGTGTTTCCAACAAGTACAAAGTTAAAGAAACAATACGAGTGCAAGTGATCAAGTTTCATGGTTTTGTTAGCACCAAAAAGTCAACCCACAACAATTTCTGTCCAATTATTTTCTGTAATAAATTTTGTCTCAACAATGCAATCAACTATTCCATGCCTCTTCTCAGTGCAAGAAGAGCAGAGTCCAAGCAGAAATCCTACAGACTAGCATTTGCATACTTGGTCCTAAAATCATGCTTTCCATTCTCATTTTTTCATGTGAATTTCTTCTTCCATAAACAATGATCCACTGGGTCACTTGGTCAGATAACACAAATGGCATCCCGTCTTCTATCCGTATTTGCAATCCTGCGATAAATTGACATTCAAAATGCAAAAAAAGTGCACTTTTAGGTTGCTCAGGACATCTCAAGAACATATCTATATAAATGAGACATACGTAGAGTCTGTGCAATCATGAATGAATTTGGCCTACTTCACCGTAAGTTCAATTTGAGGAATTGATATATTTGCTAAAAATAACCTAAAAACAACCAATCCCCTTCAAAAACAACCAATCCCCTTCAGTTTTGATTTAATATTTCACACAATGATCAAGGCTCAGGAGCCCCAGAGGATTTCTTCAATGTCCTTCACATGTACAATATTTGAACCTGCATGTGGAAATGTTTAGGAAAACAATGGTTTGCCTTCTAATCTCGCTAGAGCCATTGATCTCAATGTTGACTATGGTCTCAAGAGTGTGTTGAATTTTGGTAGCTCGAAAAAGGGATTCTGCATAGGCCTAACAGAAGAGTTCCAACAATCTTTTCTAGCAAAGTGAATTTTATTTTTTCCTATGCAAAAACACATTAATTAAATTAATTAATTAATGTTGGGCTAGATTAATGATTTATTATAAAGTTCTTTTAAGTGACTTTATGATTAAATCATGACCATCAGATCTAAGGAGATGAGATTTCATCTCATCCATAGATATTGCGTGAATTATGAGGTTGTGATATACGAGGTTAACTTCGTGGATTATGAGGTTATGGAAAAGGATACAAATAATTGCTTAGAGAGATGGCACACATACCATAGGGCAACAAGTGAGAAAAGAGAGGGAAAAGGGATAACACACAAATCGAGACATCTAGGCACACAAACTGAGGCAAGTTGCATGTGTGAGAAGGTTGCACAAAGATTTTTAGGCACAAAAATCAAGGTCGTGCACAACTTGCATGCTTTTTTAGGGTGTATGGATGCATATTTGAGGTTGCACGTGTGAGAGATGTGCACATAAATCGAGGCAACTGTTGGCACACAAATTGTGATAGGTTTGAATCCTCTGTTGGCATGCATATCGAGCTTTTTTGCTATAATAAATTTATGATTTTTTTTTCTCTACACGCTGAAGGAAAATCAAAACACCAATGCTGGTTTTCTAGAGTTGGGTTTCCAAGGTAAAAATCTATGTAAATGTTTATGTGCTTGATTTCTATTTCTGCTTGTGTAGACCTGTTAGAAGTGCATTAGTATTTTTTGTGCATGAATTCAAATTTGAGTTTGCGACTAAAACTAAAATCTCGGTATAAAAATTTAATGGCACATCAAATCATTTTGCCAAGTCTACGAAATAAATTCAAGCATTGCACAAGTTCAAGCTCAAAGGGGTTCGTGGTCTTTCTAAAGTTTTTAGCAACAATTAATGAAGGGATTGATTTACCATGGTAATCAGTGTCAAGCATGAAGACAGGATAGAAGGAGCCTCAAATTATCTCTAGTGGAAAGTTCATATTGCAGTTGTTCTCAAGGAGAACAAGTTGTAGAGCTTTGCTAGCTCCATAGTGGTTATGCCTACATTATATCTTATTGCCCTAGAACTCCATGAGGTGAAAGAAGCTAGAGCACAGAGGATCATCTTGGATGGGGTAAAAGATCTCTTGATTCCCCATTTGTCTGAAAAGGAGATAACGAAGGAGATGTGAGATGCACTCTCAAAATTGTACTTGAGTGGCAACCAGAACCAAAAGATGTTAGTAAGGGAGAAGCTCCATAACATTAGCATGTCCAAGGGAGAGAGCATGACTTCTTACCTTTACTAGCCTTACACATGTTCGAGATGAGATGGCAGTCGTAGGGAAGAGACAATCCCTGATTCTAAATTAGTGCGTATAACCTTGAATAGCTTTAGAAAGCAGTGGGATGCATTTGTAAAATGCATTGTGGGACGAGAGCATCTGCCCACTTAGAAAAGGCTATTGGATGATTTCATATAGGAAGAGATCCGAGAAGGGTCTCGATGTGGGGACCAATAGAAGAAGGGTGAGGAGGGAGGGAACCTGACTCTAGCATCCAATAACAAGGGAAAGGCCAATAAATCCTCCATTGAAGGAGCTACCTCATAGGGTAAGAAAAAGAAGTTAGACATAAGCAAAGTAAAATGTTTTACTTTCCACCAGCCAAGACATTATGCTGCCTAGTGCCCTAACAATAAAAATAAAAGAACAAAAGAAGCATGTTGATGCTACAACTGAGATGGGCAAGTTTGTAGCTACATTTGAGGATGAGTTTCACCCATCGCATGTCTCTCTAGTTCAATGGCCACCAATGTGTCGTACATTGACAATGGTGCTTCATGTCACATGACTGGAGTGTGAGACTACTTTACCATTTTGAAAGAGCATAGTTTGGAGTACCACATTGAGCTCAATGACAATGCCAAGTAGAGGCCATAAGGCAGTGGAACTGTTTAGTTTTAGAGGGATTCTAGGAAGCCTCTACTGGTGAAGGGCATGTTCTATGTTTTAGGATTAAAGAAGAATCTAACCTCTACTTTAGCCTTGTAGGAAAACAATTATGTGGTGACTTTTTGAGATGGGGAGGTGTATATTTGTCTTGAGGGTTCTATCCTCAACACAACAAAAGTGATTGGAGTAAGTTGGAACAAGTTGTACAAACTAAAGTTCAAGCTGGATAAAGCATTGATGAGTAGCAGTAGAAACAACAATAGTCGTGACTTGGGGCTCTGTGGCATAAGAGGATGACACACTTGCACCATGGAGCACTCAATGTGCTCTGGGAGGTTGTAACAGGTCTTCCAAATTTCACTTCAGATGAACATGACATGTGTAAGGGGCTTGCCATGGGCAAGTACACCAAGACTGTGTTTCCCAATAATGACTTTAGGTCCAAAGGGATCTTGGACTTGCTCCATTCGGATGTATGTTGGCCCATGTCAACCTTGTCTATTAGAGGGTTCAACTACTATATGAACTTCATAAATGACCATTCTAGGAAAACTTGGATCTATTTTATGAAGGCCAAGGACGTGGTCTTTTGGTGGTTCCAAGAGTTTAAAGCTCTTATGGAGAACACGGCGGGGAGAAATATCAAGGTGCTTTGATTTGATAATGGAGGAGAGTTCAACTCGAATGCCTTAAGGAGTTTTGTACAGATTTGGGAATTAAGAGGGAGCTGGTAGTTCCATGTAACCCACAACAAAATGGAGTATCAGAGAGGAATACCATAACCATTGTTGGGGCAGCAAAAGTAGTGCTGCATGATTAGGAAAAACATATTTGAGCCATCTAGTTTTTAGGAGGTTATTGGTCAAAGTTGTCGTTGATGTCAATATGGAATTGTTGGAGATGGCAAATGTCCCAACTCTTGTGATGCATGAATAACCCTTTTGTGATGTTGCCCTAACCTCATGCAAACCTTAGGAGAAAAACCCTAAGCATGAAGATGATGCATATTCAAGTCACATGATGCATATGCCAAATTCCCTAGCTACATTTATATCCCTATCTATATGATGACAAGCCCTAAATTCTTGATGCAAGCCCTAGAACTAATGCTTGATATATGATGCCCTAGCTTTGTTTAAGATGCCCTAATCCTTATACATGAAGAACACATGTGAAGGAACCCTCATCTTGCATAAACTGGAAGACCTAAAGGATAAAATGTCTTAATCCTAGAAGGAGCCCTAGCATGGAAGTTTCCTTAACAAGAAAATTGATAAAGAATTTATATTAAAACCCCTAACTCTAGTCCTTATTCCCTAATTTATTCCTATGCCTATTTTCCATTAAAATCTTACCTTAAACATTTCACATAAATCCCTAAATTCTGTTACATAATTGAATATTCTTTGAAATTTTACATATCATCTTAAAGTGACTCCTTCACCAGCTTGTAGAGGACATTTTCCTCTTTCCAACGAGCACATACTTGTCTCCTAACTCCCTGCCATTATAAAGTTTTTAATTTTTTGAAAATCACATATGTTAAAATTAACCAAAGTCTGGTAGCCGACTTAAGTAGGCTCACATGAGCACGTGTGCCCCTTCAACAATTGTGTCCCTTCAAGCTATGGTCGAACTACTATAAATATAAAGTTGTGTTCATTATTCGAAGACACAAAAAATTCGGTTAAGTATAGAGAGAAGCTAATTTGGATTTGAGGTACTAAAAAAGGAGGAGGACGAAAATTGAAGATAATTTTTGTTGGACAAATTCTGTTTTGGATCTCTCTGTGACATATTGTGTAACTTTGTAATTATGACCTGTGGCTTTCTCTATAATTCAAACCTGTGATTTGGCACCTCAGACCTGTGCATAAGACTGTGGACAAAGACTTCAATTCAACCTATGTTGGGACTGAGGTTTGAGGACATTCTGGTAGTTCTGGGTAGACCTTAAACAATAAAAAACAAACCGTGGAGTAGTAGAGAATGGACCTTGAACCATAGCTTCAGACCTGGTTTTGTTACATTGTTTTGGAGCAACTTTTGTATCTTTTGTGAAGTAGATTTAGAAAATCTTTCTAGCAGAACTTGAGGCCATCATCTTGAGCCTCCTTGTGACATTAAAAGATCAATTTTTTTTTGGCATCATTTGAAGCTTTTAAGGACATTATTTTAGCATCATTTGAGACACTTTTGGAACATAGTATAGTAGACTTTTAAAGAGCACTATTGAAGTCGTGATTTTACATTGGAATTGGCTTCCTAGAACTGATTTAAGACCATTTGAAAGCTGAGTTTGGAGCCGAGTTGAGGACTCCTGGAGTAGCCTTTCAAGAGCAGACTTAAGACATCCGTGGAACATCATTGAAGCATTGTTGAAAATTCTTGGAGCAATCTTGAAGCAGATTGGATCAACCTTCAATGGGATATCTTGGGCAATCTTGATCAACACTTTGAAAGCAATCTTTGAGGCAGTTTTGGATCTGACATTGAGTAAACCTGAAGAAACTTTGTTGAAGCAATATTTAAAGGCAACCTTGATAGACTTGATCTCAATTTTGGAACTGCTCCCTTATGAACACTCTTTGCATCATTTGGAGCACCTTTTGAAGAATCGTTTGGGACCTAGGACTTTTGAGCAGCATTGTTGTACCTTACATAAGACATTCTTGAAGTCTCCTTTGAGCATGATTAAAGATATCTTTGGAGCAAAATTGTAGAGTTGACACTTTGAGGCAGTTGAAGCCTATTGAAGACATTCTTTGGAGAATCATTGCAGACCTCCTTGAAGCTCTTTGAAAATTGTTTGGTGCAGACCTTGAGTAACTTATTGAAGATATCTTGGAGCTTTTGGAAGACTTGGTGCAACCATCTTAAAATTGATCTAAGAGGCATTATTGGAGACCATGATGCATTGAGGCCATTAGGAGTTGACCTTGTAGAATTTTGTTTGGGTAACATGAAGAGTTGTGGAGAAACCTTCTAAGAAGACAAAGTTATCGTTGATGAGGTAAGTGCTTTGAAGATCGATTGATAGCACTATTAAAGGTGAAGATATTGCCAGGGCTTGTTGCATAAGATACTGGGAGCCTTGGAGAACCACTAAGCTTATCTTGAAGAATTGAAGCCGTGTGTTGGAGCCCTAGAGGATAGGAGTCCTCAAGAAGACCAGGTTGGAGCTTGTACGAGTGAGAGGGTTGGACCCTTGGCAAGATAGGGTTCGAGCCCTAGAGATTGGAGACTCGTGAAGTCCAAGTTGGTGCTTGGAAAACTATATGTTGGAGCCTGGAAGGATTGAAGATTGGTGTCTTCTTCTAGGGTTTGGATTTATTGTAAAGAAGAGGATTGAATTCCTTGTTATATCTGACTAATAAAAGTATTTATTCTTATTGTTCATTTTGTGTTCTAAATATAAGTGATCTTAACTAGTAAAAATAACAATTGAAAAGAAATATTGATTCATCCCCCTCTCGGTATTTCCAACAAAGTCATCTTAGCAATAGTTGTGACAGGATGCCATGGTGAAAGAGTACTCTTGCATCATGAAGAATGATGTATGGAAGGTTGTGCCACAGGCTGGAGGGAAATCAATGGTAGGATCAGGTGGATCTATAAAATCAAACACACCACTGATGGCAATGTTAAAAAGTATAAAGCTCGATTCGTGGTTAAGGGGTTCTCTCGAAGAGAGGGAATTGACTATGCAAGACACTTTCCCTTGTAGCCATATATTCCTCCATTAGAGTTGTGATTTCCATTTATCCAGAGATGGGTTGGATGACCCATTATATGGACATCAAGACAATATTTCTTAATGGTATGATTTAGGAAGAGGACTATATAGAGAACCCAAATGGTTTTGAATTGCATGGGAGGGATTCTCGTGTATGTATATTAAAGAGAGCATTGTACGAACTCATGCAAGCGCCACATGCATGATATTCCAAGATAAAGAACTACCTGCTAGGCTTGGGCTTCACCAAGAGTGATGCTGACTCTAACATGTACTACATATTGGTTAGGGGAGAGCCACTCATTCTTGTGTTGTATATAAATGAATTCTTTCTTATAGGTCTAGAGAAGCTCATTGCATATTGCTACAAGGATCTTGCTTTGGGGTTCAACATGAAGGATATGGGGTTAACACACTACTTTCTGTAGTTGGAAGTGGGAAAAATTTCCTTTGGACAAGGGAAGTACTATATAGAGATCCTAAAGAGGTTTAGGATGTAGGAATACAAGCCTATGGCTACACCAATAGTGACCAATTTGAAGAAAATTGGTGCTTCCAAGTCAAAGGCAGTGGCCCACTTTATAAATGTAGTTGATTGGCTTTCTTATGTATCTAGTCAACACTAGGTCGAATAGATGTTTTACTGTTAATATACTCAACTAGTTTATGGTTGAGCCAAAGCAAGTGCACTGGGTGGCAGTGAGACATACCCTAAGATATCTGCGTTGAACAACTGTGGATTGAGCTATATCAAGCGAGATGGAGTGAATCTAGTAGGTTATCATATGTTGACTTCATAGGTAGTGCAATTGATATGAAAAGTATTTCAAGTTGATTCATCTTGGGGTCTGGTGTTGTTTCTTGGTTCAACAGGATACATAAGTTAGTTGCACAATGTTTTGCCGAGGTTGAGTACATGGCAACTAACTTGGCATCATGTGAGGCAATTTGGCTTCAAAAGTTAATCATGGGGCTATTTGATTAGGAGGTGGAGCCAACCATGATACATTGCGAAAATCAAAGATGCATCAAGCTCTCGTAAAATCTAGATTTTCATGACAAGTCGAAGCACATAAAGATCATGTATCACTTCATTTGAGACTGTGTGCACAAGGGGACAATGAATCTACAATATGTACCTATAGATTAGCAGGTGGCAAATATCCTCACAAATGCTTTGATGAAGGGAAAATTCGTCTTCTTCAGAGCTAAGATGGGGGTGATACAAAACACTTTCCTCACTAAGAGGGAGTGTTGAATTTTAGTAGCTAGAAAAATTGCTTTTGTATAGGCTTAGTGTCGAGCATGCAAAAAATGTTCGACAAACTTTTTTAGCAAAGTGACTTTTATTTTTTCCTATGTAAAGTCTCATTAATTAATTTGATTAATTAATGTAGGCTAAAGTAATGATTTATTATGAATTACTTTTAAGTGACTTGATTAAATCGTGACCATTAGATCTAAGGAGATGGGATTTAATCTCATCCATAGATCTCGTTGTGAATTACGAGGTTGGGGAAAAGGATAAAAGTACTTGCTTGGAGAGAAGATGGCACACATTCCTAGGCAACATACACTTCAAGAGAAGTTGGCACACATACCAAGGAGCAATGAGTGAGGGAAATAGAGGGAAAACAGATAGCAAGCAAATTGAGGCATGTTGCACATGTGAGAAGACTACATAGAAATTTGCAGGGACAAAAAATTGAGGTAGTGCTCATAAATCAAGGCAACTATTGGCACACAAATCGAGTTAAGTCTGAACC
This sequence comes from Pinus taeda, assembly GCA_000404065.3. Classification (NCBI taxonomy): domain Eukaryota; kingdom Viridiplantae; phylum Streptophyta; class Pinopsida; order Pinales; family Pinaceae; genus Pinus; species Pinus taeda. The sequence goes on along the minus strand of APFE030479795.1, from coordinate 127,992 downwards.
TTCTATTGATACGTAGATCAAGGTTTTATTGATGTAACAAATTTCTAATTTTTTCTCTTTGCAAGCTGAACTAAAAACAAAACGCGAATGCTAGTTTTCTTGCGTTGGGTTTTCGAGGGAAAAGGCCATGTAAACATTTTTGTGATTGATTTCTATTTCTGCTGCGTATAGCTATTAGAAGCACAACAATAATTTCAACACGAATTCAGATTTGAGTTTTTTGGTAAAATTAAAATCCGGGTAAAAAATTTATTAGCACATTAAATTGTTTTGTTGGGTTTTGAAAAACTACGAAAGAAATTCAAGCATTGCATAGGTTCAAGCTCAAAGGGGTTTGTGGTTTTTTAATTTTTTCATCAACAATTAATGAAGGGATTGATTTACCATGGCAACTCATGTTAGGTATGAAGAGATGTTAGGAGCCTCACATTACCTCCAATGGAAAGTTCAGATTACAACTGTTCTCATGGAGAACAAGTTGTGGAGCTTTGCAAGCTCCCCAATGGTTGTGCCTACATCATATACTATTGCCTTAGACCTCCATGAGGTGAAAGATGCTAGAGCACATAGGATCATTTTGAATGGGGTAAAAGATTACCTGACCTGCCATTTGTTCGAAAAGAAGACAACGAAGAAGATGTGGGATGCACTCACAAAATTGTACCGAAGTGACAACTAGAACCATAAGATGGCACTAAGGGACAAGCTCCACAATGCTAGAATGTCTAAGGGAAAGAGAGTGATTTCTTACCTTACTAGGCTTACACAAGTGCGAGATGAGATGACAAGCATAGGGGAGATTCTAAATTGATGTGTATAGCCTTGAATGGCTTTAGAAAGCAATGGGATGTATTTGTAAAATGCATTGTGGGATGCCAACATCTTCCCACTTGGGAAAGGTTGTCGGATGATTTCATACAGGAAGAGATTGAAAAAGGGTCTAAACGTGGAGACCAAAAGAAGAAGGGTGAGGAGGAGGAGAACTTAGCTCTAACATCTAAGAGCAATGGAAAGACCAAGAAAGGCTCCACTAAAGGATCTACCTCACAGGGCAATATAAATAAGTTATACATCAACAAAGTAAAATGTTTTGCTTGCAATCAACTGGGACATTATGGCAACCAATGCCTTATCAAGAAAAACAACAAAAAGAAGCAAGTCACTGCTACAACTGAGATGGACGTGTTTGTAGCTAGATTTGAGGATGAGTTTTCACTCATCGCATGTCTCTCTAGTTCAATGGCCGCTAGTGTGTGGTACATTGACAATGGCTCTTCATGCAACATGACTGAAGTGCGAGACTACTTTACTAGTCTAAAGGAGCATAGTTTGGACTTCCACATTAAGCTTGGTGACAATGCCAAGTACAGGGTAGAAGGTTGTGGAACTATTAAGTTTCAGAGGGATTCCAAGAAGCCTCTATTGTTAGTTTTTGATTATGATGGTAGCATCAAATAAGTTTTCTAGTCTCATATGGTGCTAAGAGACTATGGAACACATGATAACCAATACCCAGAAATGGTTTTGTGAGATATGGCACAAAAACACCTTAATTAAATTAATTAGCCAATTATTAAATTATTTCAGCAGCTAGTGCTCGAAACAAAGCTTGGGAGGCCTAGCGAATTGTTTCTAGAGGTAGAGACATGCAAGATGACTTGGCAGGAGGAGTTTCTGGGGTTGTGCGAAAGTCCTCTAATTAGCAGTGTGAGTTGGATGGAGAGGGATCGATTCAATAGCTAATGCCCAAAGAGGGATCGATTTAGCAGCTAGTGCCTAGATCAAATCTTGGGAGGCCTAGCGAATTGTTTCTAGAGGTAGAAACATGCAAGATGACTTGGTAGGAGGAGTTTCTGGTGCTGTGAGAAAGTCCTTGAGGCTGCAGTGACATTTCTTCCCAGTGGTGCAAGTGCAGGTGCAAGGGATAGTGCGAGTGGCCAAGGAAATGTTGTTTTGATTTGCTGAGAGGAAGAAGGGTTCTCCCAATATTTTTCTAGTGAGATAATTTTTTGGCGCTGAGTTAGAAAAGCCAAGAGTGGTAATTCTCCATATTTGCTGCATAATAAAATAAACCCTCATCTGCTGCATCCGTTTTCCCTCCAAGTTTTTTCTAGGGAATATTAGTCCAAAATATTGTGTCAATTTTTATGTGTGTGCATCTATTTCTCAGTTCCTAATTTTACTTCCATAACATATTTTTATTGTGAAGAAATGCAGTGATTTATTCGTTATTTGTTGTATAACAAATATATTGCTAATCAGTTAGAAGAATAAATTCCAATCGCTGCAATTTAAGGACATTTCACATTTATTTTGGAAGGCTGTGCTTTGCATTATAGATTAAAGAAGGATATGATCTCTGTTGTAGCCTTAGTTGACAACAGTTATGTGGTGAATTTTTGAGTTGGGAAAGTGAACATTTGTTCTGACGGTTCTAGCCTCAGCACAACGAAAGTGCTTGGAGTAAGAAGGAACATGTTGTACAAACTTTAGTTCAAGCTAGAGAAAGCATTGGTGATTAGCAACAATGAGAACAATAACTATGACTTGGGGGATTGTGGCATAGGAGGATGGCACACTTGCACCATGGAGCACTCAAAGTGCTCAGGGAGGTTGTAGCATGTCTTCCATTTTTCATCATAGATCAAGATGGCGCGTGCAAGGTGTGTGCCATGGGCAAGTACACCATGATTGTGTTTTGCAACAATGATAGTAGGTCAAGGGGTATCTTGGATTTGAACCATTTAGATATATGTGGGCCCATGCCAATTGTGTTTATTGGATGGTTCAACTACTATGTGACCTCCATAGATGTCCTTCATGGATGACATGAAGGGTATGGGGCTGATGTGTTGAGAATTCAATAGGGCAATGTATATGTTAATGCTCTTAACTTAATAACTGTTTGTATTACCTTTTCACTTACTAGCTTTGATCTT
>APFE030479795.1:96173-121848 GCA_000404065.3 Pinus taeda | reverse complement strand
TGCACCACTACCAAACTGTTGTTTCCATCGATCCTGCTGCATAAGTTTGGTGCATAAATCTGGAAACTTTAGATCAACATTAGTGGCAGTAATGTTTAAAGTTTCTATGAAGTGCTCATAAGATTGTGGTAGACTTTTCAGAGTGATGACTACCAGATCTTCTTCCTCCATGGTGCGTCCAATGGCTTCAAGCTGATCTCGAATATCTTTAATCTTGTTGAGATGTTCCTGTAAAGACATATGTTCGTCCATCATGATGGAGAACCACTGATTTTTGAGAAAGAAGGCTCTGCTTTTGTCGGATGTCTCGTGAAGGTCCTTCAACTGTTGCCAGATCTCAGCAGTTGTCTTGCCAGAAGGAATCTGTGGTAACTGATCATCAGCGACAGAGAGCTTGAGGAGCATAACTGCCTCTCGATTTCGATCATCAAACTTGTCTTGATCAGTGCCAGCTGTACCAGGACGGAGCTCCTTTTTGAGAACGAGCTGGTCAAGACGCCTATATTCAAAAATGGTTAACATTCTCTGTTTCCAGATGTTGTAGTTTGTGCCATTGAAGCGTTGACTACCTTCCAACATTAAATTGGTTAGTGAAGCCATCTGTCTGTTTCTCAAGATAGTGAGATCTGACTCATCTGAATGAAATCTGAAAGATGTTGATATAAAATAGCCCGAACTTGCTCTTTGAGAAAGAGCTACCGAATGCTGCTGTTACCACATAAAACTTTGAGAAGCACAGATTTGTTTAGAATAATCACTGAATATAAGAAGTAATAATACTGTACTGTTAAAAATATATCCCAATACCAGTGGTGGACTCTGCTGTATAGAGTCACAGTGATCTGCTGACCAGAGTCACAGTGATCCGCTGACCAAGCAAGATTCAGACCACGCAAAAACAAAATGCGTAATGACTGTTGAAAGAGACCCGTTGTCGGACCACAAAAAAAATCGAATGCTGTGATAAAATACCGATGCTGACCACGTAAAAAAAATTACCGTGCGGCGTTGTGCTGTAAACCCTGCAATCGGTAAAATTTCCGTGCTCGATCTCAGCCGGAAAAAACGTCTACGGGTTACTTGGAACTACTTTGGTATCCGGAAAGAGAAAAAACATCTGCGTGATTTTTAAAATTCTGATCGGAACTGCTGTGGCATACGGCTGAGTTCTTTGTCGTTGTTCGGGGTCCGCAGGTAGGTTGAATATGAATGGGTTGCGTTTGAACTGGAATTTTTATAAATTAAAACCGTCAAGAGATATACCCGACCCACCTGGCACGATTTGTTAAGAAACTGGAGTGGTCGTGTGGCTATGCTGACCGTGGACGGTGGACCGAGCCCTGGCATAATAGACCGAATTTTAACACTTTTACGCTGAAAAACAAACAACCCAGTGACTGTGCGTGGTAGGTCTGGAAGCCACGGGGCGAAGAAGCAGAGTTTTGATGAAGCCACGGGCGAAGAAAAAAACGAGTGCGATGAGCCACAGTATCTGGTCCCCGAGTCAATGTCGTAGTTTTCCTTCCGAGTCTGCTGACAAAAAAAATTGTTGTATGTGCGTACTTTAGTGGCCGAGCGTCCAAAAAAAAAATTTCACACGTAATCTCTCTGAGATTAACACCAACAACTGAGATCTGTTCTAAAAAAATGGAATTCATACAAACAAAGAACCCTTGGTCCTCGTAATTCCACAAAACTCCAGAATCTGCTTCTGTATCGAGATAGACGACTGTAAGCTTTTATCACAATGAGCAGAGCCGAAGCTAAGACTCAGTGAAGGCTATCTGGCTTACAGAGGGCTCGACCTTAGAAGGGATTGAGAGAAAGAACTCACAAGATTTAGGATTCTGGCTCTGATACCATAAAACAGTGCGAAACACGCATATGGATTTCCAAATGAATTCAATAAAATGATTGAGCTGAATACTCAATAATAATACAGAGATATTTTACAAAGATAGAAACATCAAGTTTCTATGTGAGATTCAATTTCATCTAAGAAACTGCTAAAGAAAGGAAAATAGCAACAATTAGAAGAATGAGCATTAAACTAATATAGAATTATTCTAATATTGACTCCACTTGGAACTGCATGAGTACATTTACTTCCAAACATATGTCCGGTCTAGTATTTACTAAGTACATTAGTGAGCCAATGATTTGTCTGTATCTGGAGGGATCTATAAGGCTTGATTCGTAACTTATTAGTTTCTTCAAGTTAGTGATCATTGGAGTGGTCATTTGTTTACAGTTAATCACGTCGAACTTCTTCAATATCCCAATCACATACTTTCCTGGACTTAAATAGACTTCATTAGGTTCTTGCCAAACTTCCAGTCCCAAATAGTAATTAGTCAGCGCAAGGTCCCTCATGTCAAATTTTGTTGCCAATTGCTTCTTACATTCTTCAATTCGACCTTCTACACCTGTCAAGAGAGGATCATCTACCTACAAAAGAATGATTATAGGTTCATTGTTCACAACCTTGATGTGGAGGTTTGACTCACTGGAGATTTTATCGAAGCCTAATCTATGTAGGTATGCATCCATCCTAGCATACCATGCCCTTGGTGCTTGCTTGAGGCCATGTAGTGCCTTCTTCAATATGGAAACATATGCCTTCCTGTCATTTGCTTCAAATCTCAAGGGTTGTTCTATATAGACTTCTTCATCTATTGTGCCATTCAGAAATGCAGTATTGACATGAATTTGGTGGATGTTCCTTCTCGTTGATGCTGCCAGAGAGACTACTGATCGAATTGTAGTATATCTTTCCGTTGGAGCAAATGTTTCTTCATAGTCTATGCCTTCGAGTTGAGAGAAACCTCTCGCCACAAATCTTGCTTTATATTTATCTATACTTCCATCGTCTCCATGCTTGATCTTATAGATCCATTTGGAAGTAACCACATACTTGTCTTCGGGCCTAGGTACAATCTCCTAGACTCCATTCTTCATTATAGATCAATATTCCTCATTCATGGCATCTTTCCATTCTCGATGTTTTATAGCCTCCTCAAATGTTGATGGTTCTACTTCTATTAACTTCGTCGTGTATGCAAAATACCTAGAATATGTCTTGGGTCTTTTACTTTCTCTAAATGATCCTCGAGCTGCCCCATGACCTTCTACATCAATTAGTGTAGACTTCAACCAATTAGGTATTTTCCTTGTTTCTTGAATGACCACAGGTTAAACAGGTTCACTAGGTCCTTCTTCCTCATGGTGAGATCCTTCTTCTTCCTTGTCAGCTTCTTCCTCAAATATAGGAAGTTCTTCATCATCAGAATCTATAGAAAGTTCTTTTGATTTCTAGAATGCTATGCTTTCATCAAATATGACATCACGACTAACTTCAACATGATGTTCATCTTTCATGTAGATTGTATAGGCTTTAGATGAGTTACTATATCCGACAAATGTACCTTTCACACCGGAAGGGTCCAACTTCTTTCTTTTGTCTTTAGGTATATGTATATACATTGGACAACCAAAGATTCAGAGATGATTTACTAATGGCTTCTTCCCAGTGAACACTTGTTCCGGAGTCTTGTTGTCTAGAGATCTGTGCGAATATCAATTTTGTATGTAGACTGCTATCTTTGTTGCCTCACCCCACAGAAACTTAGGTAGATCTTGATCGTGTAACATTGCTTTTATACTTTCTTCAATGGATATGTTCTTTCTTTATGCAACTCCATTTTGTTCGGGATTGTATGGAACTATCAACTCCTTCTTAATCCCAGATTCCTTACAGAATGCTATAATCTCCTTGGATGTATATTCTCCTCCATTATCAGATCTTAGTATCTTGATTCTTCTTTCTGTAAGGTTCTCCACTTCAACTTTGAATTCTTGAAATATAGTAAATACTTCATCCTTGGTTATCATTAAGTAAACCCAGGTCTTTCTTTAGTGATCATCTATGAGATGAAGCGAGTGCATTGGGTGGTAGCTAAACACGTCCTAAGATATCTTCGTGGAATAATTGAGTATGGATTGAGCTATATCTAGGGAGATGGAGTGATGTTAGTGGGTTATTCAGATGTTGAATAGACAAGAAACACAATTGACATGAAAAGTACTTCAAGTTGTTGTTTCATCTTGGAGTTTGGAGTTGTTTTGTGGTTTAGCAGGAAACAAAAGTAAGTTGTATTAAGTTCTACTGAGGCTTAGCACATGGAAACCAACATGGTATCATGTGAGTCCATTTGGCTTTGGAAGCCTCATGGGGCTCTTTGATCGACAGTGGGAGCCAAATGTGATACATTGTGACAATCAGAGTTGCTTCAAGCTCTCAGAAAATCCAGTGTTTCATGGCAAGTTAGAACACATAGAGATCAATTATCACTTCATTTCGGACTATGTGTAGGAGGTACACTGAAGCTACAATATGTACCTATAGATGAGCAGGTGGAAAACATCCCCATGAAGGCATTAATGAAAGGAAAATTTGTCTTCTTCAGAGATAAGCTGGGGTTGATGCAGAACACTTTCCTTGCTACAAGTGAGTGTTGAATTTTGGTAGCTCGAAAAAGTGATTCAAGATAGACATAGTGTTGAGCATGCAAAAGATGTCAGACAAACTTGTTAGGCAAAGTGACTTATTTTTTTCCTATGTAAAGGCACATTAATTAATTTCGCTTATTAATGTTGGCTAAATTAATGATTTATTATAAAGTACTTTTAAGTTTTGAGTGACTTTATGATTAAATCATGATCGCCATATCTAAGATGAGATTCAATCTCATGCATAGATATCGTTGTGAATTACGAGGTCGACTTTGTGGATTATGAGGTTAAGGATACAAGTAATTGCTTGGAGAGACGATGCGACACATTCCTAGACAACACACTTCAAGAGAAGTTGGCATGCATATGAAGGAGCAACAAGTGAGAAAAAGAGAGGGAAAGGGATAATACAAACTGTTGCAGTTGGGCACACAAACTAAGGTAGGTTGCACACATGAGAAGGTTGCACAAAAATTTAGGTAGTGCACGACAAACATGTTTTTTGAGGGTGTACGGATGTGTGTGTCGAGGAAATTGTTGGCACATAGATTGAGGCAGGTCTAAACCTTTTGTTGGCACGCAGGACCTTCTATAGGCGTGTAGATTGAGGTTTTATTGTTATAATAAATTTTTGATGTTTTTCTCTACAAGCTGAAATAAAATCAAAACACAAATGCTGGTTTTCCCGAGTTGGGTTTCCAGCGTAAAAGGCCATGCAAAAATTTTGATTTGTACATCTGCTGTGTAGATATGTTAGAAGCTCAACAATATTTTTTGTGCATGAATTCAGATTTGGTTTTTTGCTAAAACTAGAATTTGGGTATAAAAAATTATTGGCACATTAAATCGTTTTGCTGGGTTTTTAAAAGCTAACAGAGTGCACGTATACCCATGGTGTCCTATTAAATTAACACCTTTCACTTTTGAGTTTGCCATATTTAAGTTTTAATGTTTGGAAAGTTTTGATATAGAAATCTCAATTTTGCAAGTGGTGGATATACAAAATGGATGGTGAATATACAAGATGGAACTCTCCTAAAAGGGATATGTAGCTAAAATGCTTGTGGAAATGAGTTATGATTCTATTTAAGGTTTAACAAGGCCACTTTTAGAAATGATTCTTAATTTGTGTCATACCTAGGTGTAAACCAAATGTAGCATAGATTTGGCATTTGATTTTAAAGCTTTGGCAATATGAAGTGATGGGTTCAAATTAAAGCACTAAGCTTGAATTTTTTAAGAGGTAAGAAAATATTTTTCAAAAGGTAGATTAATCATCATTATAAGTACAACGACGTGAGGTCTAAGCTAAGTCTGCAAGAGCCCTTTATATAGTATGTGAAATTTTGAGACAACCCCTAAAAGAACAGAAAACATGGTTAGTCAAAAGATGTGATATACCAGTCTTGTCCCATAAGAGGTCTATGGCATGAAGAATTAATACACTAGTGCCATATGCTTATTTCCTACATCATTTTGTTGATGTGGGTGTTAATGAAGTGTACAATGACAGTACTATGGGCCATGCATAGGTTTGATTGGAAGGCATTTTGGGCCTCGAAGGAAGAAACCAAATAATTGTAGTTAGAATCTTATTCTTCGAGCACAAGTGCTAGAAGAGAAACATATGTGGTTGGATGTAAGACAAAATCCTTGTTGTTGGGAGTTGGTTGAAATTTTCTTGTTGCTGGCCCAAATTGTGGATTCTTCAAGTGAGAGTCAACGGTGTCTAATTTTGGGATTTTTTTTTCTTTGTGTATAAAATCAATGTTGAGAACTGGCCCCACCCCTTAGGCTAGGCCAATAATTTTGAACATCTTATTCTATAAGGTTTGGGATGTTTTCTCTCAATTGCGTAGTTGGTAGTTAGGGGGCCTTAGATGACAATTGTCACTTTAGGAGCAACTTTTGTGTGTTGTCCAAGCTTTGGGATGTGAAATGAGATTTGAATCACTATAGTAAGGATATCATAGAAGTAGAGCATTGTAGCAGTATGAACTGGACTCTTTAGTGAGACAAAATGAAGGATGATTTTCCAAGTTAGATACAATAGTAAAATGGTGCTAGAGATAAGTGTATTGTGGACATTGCAAAACATATGTTGGTAGTTTGAGAATATGTGAAAGAGGTAAGACTCCTTGATGATGATTCATTGAGGCAACCATTTGGAGTTCAATGCATTACTAAAATATTTGCAAATGCTTATTAGAAAATACCTCTAGATCTACTTTATCACCCTCTTCTTGTTGACCCTAGCTTCTCTAAGGATGCCTCCCTTTGTGGCCTATCCTTAGCTCTAGAGAAAAACAAAATCATGTTGCACCCTTGCGAGCTAGAATTGGAATGTTGCAGATATGTAGCCAACTTTAAGAATGAGGAGCATATGGAGGTTGTTGCAGTAGGAATGCGGGAGAATGCATAAGCCACAACCCTTAATGGGTCGAGAAATAATATTTTTTAACAAGTTCTTTCTATGTTTGTTGTGTGATATTTTTGCTTAATCAATATATAAGGCAATGCACCTATAAAACCCTAAGAGGTTGGAGTAGGGAAGATATAATTAGTAGAAAATCAGATTAATAGATATGGATTTTGACTTTTCGCCAAGTCACCTCTACTCTTTGTGTATTACAAATCTATTTGGTTTCGCTGTAACTAACAAGAAATAAATTTTCATGAGAAAAAATAAATCCATTTGAATGAAGCTAGAGGTACATGGGGTTCCTTAATAAGTATCATAATGTCTATATCTTGACCAAAAGATGGAATAATGAGGTGTGAGTGACTATTCTATGATTTTTTTACACCATAAAACTTTTGATTAAGAGCTGAGAGAAGATTCGTAATTGAGAGTTTAGAAGATCTTGATCAAGAATCTAAGGGAAAAATCTTGACATAGTGGAGAATTTGATTTTGTAGCTTTGGAAGGTCTTTTGCATAGGCTAGTGCCTTTGCATGCTGGTGAAGGAGTCCTCTTTAAGTGGTTGTTTGAGAGAAACATCTAATATGATTTCTTTCCCATGTCTAAATTAGGAAAAACACATTTAATTAATTTAATTGATTAATAGTGGCTAATTGAGAAAATTTTACGCATAAGTATTTAATTATTTAAGTGACTTAGATCTAATCTTAGCCATTGATCTAAGTGGGTTATGATTTAATCCTAATTGTCTATCACTTTGGAGATTGAGTGTTAGAGATTTTGGTGAATTTGAAATTATAAAAGGAGCCCAAGGGTGATGATGAAGACACATTCATTTGGAGAAATTCCAACATACTTGTGAGACCTAATTGCAGGTTTGAGACATTGAAGACATGAGAAAAGCGCTATAGAGATTTACCAAAGCACAGGGACAATGGTTAACCACATGTGGGAGGTTGAGTATGGTGTTTTGGCATGTGTGGGAGAAGGATATTGTTGTTGCGAGATTTTTTTTTGAATATTTCTAGGTTTATTTTTGTAGTAATTTTTATATTTCAGAGGGCTAATTTCCCTGGTAAGGGAGTTCCTAATTTTCTAGAGAAGAATTTAATGAAGGATAATTTGTTTTGGATAATTTGACGGATTTTATGCGAAATTCCACTACTAATTTTCTGAGTTAAAAAGTACCAGAGTATTTATGCTTAACAAATTTCAGATTTTATTTTACACCAAAAAATTTATTTGCCGAATTATAGTAATTTATGGGGATAAAATAGTTGTAGGAAACTTAAATATGAACTTGGCACTTAGTAATTAGCATGGTATCAGAGCTCTAGAAACTTTGAAGAAGAGAAGATTAGTAGCACAAGTGTTATAATAACAAAGTTTATTCAACAAATTTTTATTTTCGGCAAGGGTTTTGTGGCTAAGTGGTTTGAGATTTGTAGATTGTTTAGAAGGTTGTCTAATTTCATTTCATGGAAAGAGAGGGTCATGCTAATTCTTTTGGCGAACAACTTGTCGAATTTGCTGAGATTTATATCCAAGCTCCTCTGGATGCTACAACACATGCCGTTCATAACTTGAAGGATGTGAAGGCTATACACATAATTTTAGATGTTGTGAAATATCATGTGATGCTTCACATATCAGTGAAGAAGGCAACACATAACATGTGGACAACCTTGATAACACTGTACCAAAGCAATAACCAGAATTGAAAGATGGTGTTAAGAGAGAAGTTGAAAAACACTAAAATGAATTGATCAGAGACAGTGGCTCCATTCCTCACTAGTGTTGATAAATCTAGGGCAGAAACAAAAGGGTGATTTCTCTAGCAATGATAACTGCTTGTGAATACTTTCTACTTCTTTAGATTAAGTTCTTCTTTGACTTAGATTATTGTAGTGTTCTTTTTCATCAAACAACTACTAAACCATAAACAATAATAAGAAGAGAGACATAAGATGTAGTTGTTCAGCTAGGGCCAAAACCTCTCCAACTTGAGAGGAAAACCCAAATAAATTCTTGTTCTTATAGAATCTTCAAGAGACGAATTCCAAAACCAAGACCTTTGACCTATTAACCTCTCCAAGACCAAGACCAAGTCACAAGGCCCTTCTTCACTGCTTCTTCTTCTTGACCAAGTCAACACTAGTCAAATTGAATTCTAGCACTGCAAATTTCGGCTATTCTGAAATTTCAACCTTCGTCCACAATCCTGCAATTCTTGGCTAGCTGGAGCTTTTGTAAGTTCACACGTGTGGGTTGAATTATGGATCTTGATGGTAATTTCCTTCTTCGCTTGACTTGAGGGCTTCTCCTTGTGACCTCGACTAGCAAGAATGCTGGACTAGTGACCTTCTTGATGACTTCTTTAGGGAATGATATTATACTACTGCAAAACCCTAGTTCCTATCACATGTGCGAGGAGAATAGCCCAAACTAGTGCCAAAATACCTCCGTTTCTTCTCCTCCTTTCTTCGCTTGATAATGAGCCCTTTCTCTAGTGTTTCTCGCACTTCCTTCTGTATTTCAGATGCTTGATGGAATTGTTCTTCAAGTGATGCCAAGTGCTCCTATATATAGTGGTATGCCCATGCAAGATATGCCGAATTGATCTTGTGACTAGGTCGACATGCTATTCTAGAATTATCTTCATTTCTTTTGAAGGCTGACTTGAGGGAGTGTTTGTGACTAGGTCTTGGAGGGTTTGTGACTCAAATAAATTTTCTTTTTACAATGTAAACATGCCCACATGGGTCTTCAATACTTGACATTGGCTTAATAGGATTTATGACTTGATGACCAAACCTAGTAGCTCACAATGGAAGATTCATCTATAAAATACAATTCCTTGAGCATGAAACCCATGACTCAAGCATTACAAAATAATTTTATTTATTTTCTTTACATCAATTACATAAAATCATGATTAAACGTCATTATGAAGACCAAACCTAGTTACATATTTCAATAATTAGGATTCAACAAGTTCAAGATGAGCTTGCAATTGATGGGGAAGTTGTGCAAGAGAATGAGCTTGTTAAGATAGCCTTGAGTGGTTTCTCTAAATAGTGGACTATCTTTGTGATACAAATCCTTGCACGTGATAAGCTTCCTGATTGGAAGAGGCTATAGGACTATTTCATCGAAAAGCGGATTTGGGAGGAGTCATTAATTGGTGGAGAGCCATAATGACGAGAATGAGAAGAACCTTTCTCTTGCTGTGCAAGGAAAGGAGGGAAAGATGAAGGCTAAGCATAACTCAAGTGGGAGAGCATAATTGGACAAGAAGGACATGAGAAAAGTCAAGTGCTTTGCATGTCATAAATATGGACACTATGCATATCAACATCTAAGCAAGAAAGGAAAGGGGAAGACACCTATGGTTGCATTTGCTTAGATGGATGAGTTCGCCAATACGCTTGAGAAGGATTTTCCCTTGGAGTCTTGTCTTTCTGGCACCATTGCATGTGGTGTGTGGTTTGTGGACAGTGAAGCATCTCCTCACATTTCAGGATCTCATGCCCTACTCATCAATATGGCTCTACATGGGAGCTTGGAGACAGTACCGAGTATGCAGTAGAGGGTGTGGGTAGCATACAATTCCAGTTGTATCCGAGAGTCTTATGGAGGTGAATGAAGTGTTTTATGTACTAGGGTTTCAAAATAACTTAGTTTCGGCCATGAAAGACATGGGGTATGAAGTTAGCTTTATAGGTGGGCATGTAGTTGTCAAGCCTAGGGGATTTGATCCTCTCATGAGGTGAGTAATCAGAAGCAAAGAGGGTAATATGTACTTGTTGAGAGGACAACCAATATGAGCCGTAGTGCATGACAATGACAACCTGTAGAGAAGAATGGAGTGTGCAAGGGATGTGCACTAGGCAAGTATACGAGGGCCACTTTACTAAGCAATAAAAGCAGGTCCAATGGTGTGTTGGATTTGATTAATTTCGATGTGTGTGGTCCTATGTTAGTGGAGTCCGTGATTGAATATTTCTATTATGCGACATTTATAGATGATTTCTACAACAAGACATGGATGTACTTCCTGAAGGCCAACGATGAGGTCTTTAGTTGGTTCCAAGAGTTCAAAGATGTTGTGGAGAGCTAAACGGGGAAGAAGATCAAAGTTCTCAGATTAGACAATGGGGGTGAGTATTAATTCAACAAGTTTAAGAATTTCTACAAGGAGATAAGAACAAAAAAGGAGTTGACAGTGCCATATAATCCGCAACAAAATGGAGTGGTAGAGAGGAACAACATGGCGATCATCAGAGTATTCAAGGCCATGATCCATGACCGAGATCTGTTTATGTTCTTGTGGGCAGAGGCATGTAATATGATTATGTATTTGTAGAATAGGAGTCATGACAAGACTTTGGGGGACAAGACTCCTGAGAAGATTTGCATAGGAGTGAAACCAAAGTTGTATCACCTTTGCATCTTCAGTGTCCAGTTTATGTCCACATACCATCAAAGGAAAGGACTGAGCTAGAGCCCTCAACAAAGAAGGGCATCTTTGTTGGATATAGTGAGACTTCAAAGGCCTTCAGGTCTATATTCCAACACAAAGGAAGATAGTGGTTAACAAGGATGCTAGATTCAAGGAGGCTATGACCTTTAGGAGGTCACATGGGTCAGATCTAACAATGGTAGGTGAATTAGTTTAGTTGTTTGAGACTTCTTTGGCCAACTATGTTTGAGCTTTTGGCGCCAAGTCCTCTATTGTAGGTGCGACATGCCGATTTTCCTTTGTTTGATATAGTTAAAACCTTTAGTTGCCATGCTAATTTCAATCAAACCTTTATAAAATGTGTAATTTGTATTTTTTACTCTTTCATAATAAATATTTGCAAATTATTTACTTTTCTTTATTAATATGATATGCATTGAAGTGAAACTATAAATCATAAGTTTTATGATTATTTTCAGTATATGACATTATATATAAATTATAATATTTTGTTACATTGAAATTAGGATTGAAAAAATCACAAATATACAACCACTAATTCTTTTTTAACTTCTAAAATACAATCTTTGGGAAAAAAGGGTGATAAATTATCACCATAAATTGGGAAAAAAAGACTTTGGAAAAAACAACTTGGCAATGTTGAATCATCACTAGGCCTTATTTACCTTACTCGAAAGTTTTCCTTCAAATCCATGTTCATGTTACTTGCTTTCATCTATTTATTTGAGGCGTTTTTTTCTCTAATTTTTCCTGAGCTTTTTAGTACCAATTCCCTTATGGTGGTTAATATTTTTCCCTTATCTTTTTTGATCTAGCATGGTTTGTTCATAAAGCTTTAGATATTTCCCATTCACTACGAACATGATTTGTTCACTCAATTTTAAGTTTTAGATATCCCTCATTTACTACTAGCATTTATTAAATGGAAATCATTTTGTGGAAGCTATAAGATTTTTTGTTGGGAAATCATTTTGTAAAGGCTATGCGATAATAGGTGTAAAACTTTTTTTAATATCTTAAACATTGAAATTTTACGTTGATAATATCTTTCTTAGTTTTGGCAAAGGGAAAAATAAGAAATGTATAGTCAGGTATAAAAGGCTTACATATAATGCTTATCAAAACACTAGCATGCACATACAATATAATAGGTTTGTAATAATGAAACCTATCGATACTATCTTGAAAAGCATCAAGAATAGTCGATAACTATCAAAATAAGTCTTTAGCTTATATGTTCTTAGCGTAACAAGTCTTATATTATTACAAAGTAATAAAAACTTGTTTTCTTAACAGATCATTTTTATCATTTTCTAAACTACAAGAAAATTAGAGACAATTGATTATCAACAAGAGAAATGAACGTAATTTCCTTTTGTCGCTTGTTCTTCTAGTAGGAGATTCCTAGGTTTTTCATTTATTGCAGCGTCCAAGACATCATGTTCCCTTCAATCATGCTTTTTGTGCATGTTGGAATGTTAAATTGCAGATTTGGTTTGAAACATCTTTGATTTGTTCTAGGAGAAGACCAAATGTTATGTACTAAAGACTGTGCTTTTTACCCATTCTATCATTAATTGAGTTCTTAAACATTTGTAGTATGTCCACCTTGTTTATTGTCACTTTTAACAAAGATTTTAGAAGTGCATGAAGCTTTTCCTAGTTATTTCTTATACCAATTCCCATATCTAGTTTGAAGGAAAATTTTGAGCTATTTGTCAAATATATAACTCTGTAGCATCATTTAGTCTAGAGTTTCTGACTAGCTTCATTAGAAAACCCCGGCATATTTTGATTGATCAATTTTTAATATCTCATATCCCAATTAATATTGTTGACTTTTTAAACATTTGGATTCTATATCTTCAAAATAATTTGATTTTACGATAAATTTCTGATAAATAGGAATCTAAATTATGGAGTAGTACATTCCTAGTTGTCCATATACCCCTAGATACAACTAATATGAAAGATAGGTGATTTGAAGCTCTAGGCTTCTCCTTCTGTTCCTTTTTTCATGGGTTTCTACTTCCTAGGATACATAACTCCTGTCTAAGGTGAGGGCCTCTTTCCGTACATAGTTTAAAAAGAAATCTATAAGAATATGTTGGATGGATTATTGGTTTGGTGTCAATCCCTTTAATATTGTTTTTACCATTTGTTTTTAATTTTAATGTAAATTATTATTTCAAATTTACTAACATGGAGTTGTTATTTTGTAGTTGGAATCTATCAAAGATCTAAAATAATATTATTTCTTAATTTGGCCATAGTAATAATGTTTATTTGACAATTTATATATATATATATATATATGTATATATGTATGGTTTTTTTTGGTGAATTGAGGCAATTATATTTCATAATCAAAACAAGGTTACATGCTTTCCTTACATATCCCACCCAACAATTCATAACATAAACTGAAATACCCCTGAATCCCAATTACAAAGCTCCAACACCATATAACCACATAACATAATGCTTAATGCAGTTCACCAAGCATAATATCATGTTCATAATACACACCTATTCACCAATGGTTACACAAATTAACAAATTAAACCCATGGCAACATAAAAATATATTCATTGAGCACTAGGATGATATGCCACACAAGAAAGAGGCCACAAAGCAAATCACCCCCTTCCAAGAACATATTAGATTCAACCATGAATTCCAAATTTCTAGATGAGGCCAAGCCACCTGTAATTGATGCAAAACACGACTCCAAGAGAACCATCGAGCATATCATCACCCTCTAAGTTCAGAACCCAGAGAATAAAATGAACAAAGATCCCCATGCGTAAATGTCAAGCAAGAAACATCTATAATTCACAACAAGGGACATCATGTGATACCAAAAGCCATATACAAGACCAACTAAACCACAAACGCACCAGAAAATGAGAACAACGAGGAAGAACTCACCATAATACTAGCACCAGAATGCCAACCAGAACGACCCATTAATTTAGTTCCAAATAAACTTACACCTACGCCAAAACAAAATGAGGAGCCCAACCATGAAAACATACCTTGCTAGTCACATTGAAGAGCGACCAAAATAGGCTACAAAAGACATAATAACTTGCCATCACTAATCATGGTATGAAGAGGAAATAATAGCCGACCAATGAGCACTAGAATCAGGAGGATCCATGAGATCTCTAGAGGCTGAGTCACTCACTAGAAAACCCTCTACATGGGCCAAACGAGAATCAAGATTATACAAACAATACCTTTGATTACGAAGCATTCATTTGATGTCTTCTAGTGACGAGAAGACATTGTAATTCTCCACCCACTTTTTTTTGAGGACCAGTTGCAACAGGGTTAACTTTTTCTGATTTAAAGCGAGATAATTCAAAAATTGTTTCTTTCTACTCTTGGTTTTTCTAGGGTTAAGAACCCACTTCAAACCATCATCAATCAACTCAGAATTTGAATGGTATTGGTGGTCCTCCCCATCTTCACTCTCCAAAACTTGAATTCCCTTTCTCACCTTTGGAGGGACTACATTGAAGAAGGTAGCCATTAAATCATAAGCAAAGGGGAAGAACCCTTTTATGCCCCAAATTAGAATTACCACCTGCACCTCGTGTGCTGCTCATTCACTCTCTAGGGGGCATCAACACTGTCGAGAAGAAACACTTTGGACAACTACTAAAAATCCCACACCTTGCGAAAAAGCAAGAAAATGGACTGGACAGACCACCTTAACAACCATACCTTATACTGACTATGCCATCACCCAATCGCCAAACCAATGGTTCAAAATCCATCAAATTATCAAATGGACAACAAACTCCCCACATCCTAGTACCATGACACAGAGTCTAAAATGTGACGGAATAACATAAAATTCACCTATGCTCAAACAAGCCATAGAATTCCAGATACAATACATAGTTAATGCAGTTCCATATGCTAGTAAAAGAATCAATACAATTCGAAAGTACCTCAACAGGAAGAACCTTTTCTTTCTAGAACAATAAAAGCTTTATAATTCATGACCTTACGAAGGCTAGGACTCTGTAAGCAAGTACCCCGTGGAATAAAAATAGCTTGTTGAGCATTAAACATGGCCAGGAATTGGAAAACTAACCAGAAAAATACTAGTTGACACAAATTGAGTAGACCAACCACACCAATAACACAAGGCCAAAATCTGGAATATTACATAAGATTCAATCCATATCTTTCTCACTAGCATAGTATTGAATCTCAGATCACACACCTGATAACAATCTCCAACGCCAATACAATTCCTTTGCAATGAACCCTCATTCCATAACATGATCCACACACCTTCTAAAAAATAGAATATAAACCAACAAACAGAGGGCGAGGGCTGCCCTCACCTCTGCTCTTGCTTGCTCTGTAGACTCCGAACCTACCATAGGAACAACCATTAAAAGACACCAATGCCACCTGTATCCGTGCATGTTTCATCAAGTTGGTGCCTGTGACGACTTGCTCACCTTAAATGTTTAGAGTATTCTTGGGAGGTGGTGGGCACAACTTCCGATGATTCCGTTGCATAAGCTATAAACACCCCCATTAGGGACTTCCTTATCTTTCTCCAGCAAGCACTAAAGAGAGTCTATCCCTTCCAACTGAGAAACTCACATCCAACTCAATATCTTGAGATTGATATCCCAAATTTTCCATGAAATCAACAACCATGTTGCTCGATCTCTTGGAGTGAAGGAATATTATGTTACTCCAAATTTTTGAGCAACCCATGAATGCTTGCAACTATACACTCCAACCTCCAATTATTTGCTAATTTACTCGGGGTTGGCCATTTATAAGTTGTTGGACACAATGAATAACGATATGGGAATCCCCGCCGATTTGTAATAGTTGATAACCTTTGCGAATGGCTATTTGAAGTCCTTTTTCCAATGCCAAAAACTCTGCAACATCATTACTAGTCGATTCACAGCTCTACGCAAATACTCTAAAAGTTGAAGAATTACAATCTCTAAATACACCTTTGAAGCCAACAATCTTGGGGTTTCCTTTCGACGCCCATCAAAGTTTAATTTGATGAAACCTCTCGTTGGTGGAGAGAAAGAAAGATGCGATTTAGTATTCGGGTCTCTAAACAATTCCTTTTGGGGGAAACACATCTTTTGTTCCAATGCCAGTTTCTTCAAAATCTCCACCTTAACACTATCTACCTTCCAATCTTCAATCAATTAAGAGATTGCTAATAATGTTTCTCTTAGTTCTGTGTTATCACATCTTTAATTTTTGCTACATTCTTTCTTTTATCCTTAAATATTTTGGCATTTCTCTCCTTCCACAAGTTCTAGAGAATGAAACCTCCCGCTAGGATCCAAGCCCTATTAACGATGGGATTCCATTAGAGGAAAATTTAACTCGAAAGTGCCCATGAAATTTTCACATAAATTTCCATGTCATAATATGTAAACCAATCAAAATAATTTAAATAGAGATACATGTAAATATTTTGGAGGGAAACGAAGAAAAACTACTTTTTTTTAATTGTATTTTGGCTTATCTCATAGGTTTACTCAAATTTCAAGTGTAGACACTGGCTTGAGGAATTAAATTCTACATCCAACGAGTACCGATTATGCATACTTGTAGGTTTTAACCCCGTATAGAAATTACCTGCATACGAATTCTAGAACATAGAAAATAAACAATGCAAGAGCATAGCACATAAAACACATATACACAGATTTTCCCTTGGATCCCAAAATCGGGACTACCAGCTTGATTTTTCATTATGTTCATTTCAATGTTACAATACATATTTATACATGCCAAAGCATCCAATACTATGGAATGAAAACCATAGCGTCCAAAACCATGTGCGAAAACCATGCACAAAACCATAGGTAGGACTGCACAACCTAATATAGGGTCCATTTTTTTTTTTTTCGTCGGGGCGTTGCCTTAGACCCCATAGAGGGGGGCTACCCGCCCCCATCAAACCCCTTGGACAGGGGGGGCCACCGCCCTGCCCCCGCTACGTAATCGACGCAACAAAGGGGGGCTCTGCCCCCCCCTAACCCCCTGGTTAACTAGGGAGGCTAGTCGTGGAAACAATATAACACAACCCAACAATACTTTTGAGAAGACCCACATTGATAAAAATTGCAGATACATTAAAAAGGTGTGTTCAAGAGAGTTCTCTTCTTTTCCCTCCAAAATTCATCTCTCATTTTATTATTTTTCATTAGGAGGCCACTTGTATGCTAAAATTTCCTCTAATGACAAACAAGGATGAATTACATTAGGCTAAAGATGACACTAAATCATTTTTATTCCGGTTGTCTTTTCTAAAAAAAGAATGAGAAAAGGGACCATAATTCCTCAACAAACAAGCAAGAGTTAAGAAAATGCTCCATTGTCTCTTTTGCCAAATTACAAAGAAAGTGAAGGGAAAGGCCTTCAAAACATTTCTTCTTGATACGATCCCAAGTGAGTATTCAACACCTCCCCACCAACCATAAAAAAACGATACTTTAGCTAAAGTAATCCTGTTAGGCCCCTATACTACTAGTGTAACCCCTTATTGTTATTAGTACAACCCCCTTATTATATTGTTGTACCCATGTAGTCCCCATATTGTTACTATTGTGTCCCATAGAAGCCCACTATTGTTATTATTGTGCCCTTACATTATTATTGTTATGTCGGCTCTGATTATATTATGACCCCTTAGACTCCTATATGTAAAAAGGAGGTCTTGTCATTTGTATCATCAAAGAATCATTCATTTGTGTAATGTAAAGGAGGTTGCTCCCTCGAAGAGGCTGAATTTTAAGGCGTTGGTCTATCTTTTCTATCTTTTTGTGAGTTGGTTTCATAACAAATCCAGACCAGACCTTTCACCAAATTTATTATTTCTCTAGGTTTGTGTGACTTGTAAGAAGGGAATATGTTTCGTTTAAAGTGAACATGCCAATAAGTTTCTAGTGCCATCTGAGTTTGTCCCGTGCTTGCATAATTCTTATCTTTTTTTTCAACAGCTCTTTCTTCAGACTTTCCCACGACAACTCCTAGGGTAATGAAGGCTAATCTTCTTTGAATTTCCACGACCACCACAGTGTTGAATTATGCTTTAGCTTCCAATAATCCACAACCCTGACATCTCCCAAACCAATGGTAAAAGATTTCAGATTTCGAAGGTGTCGCCTCTCAGATAGACGCACGAGTTGCTGCCAATCATTATCCCAAAATAATGCGGTTTTTCCTTTCCTCACCTCCCAAAAAGCATATTTTTTCACAACATCACGATTTTCTTGAGCCCACATGCATAGGGCCGAACTTGATATATTCAAATGAAATCTGAGTCTCTCGTCCTGAGACATAAGAGGGGCATATTTCCTTAAATGTATACGTTTCTATAATTTGTCTCCCCCTAACACTCATCTCCACTATAATTTAGCTCCTAAGGTGCCACTTAATGTTTCTGGATCATTCAAACCCAATCCCCCAACCAACTTTGGTATACAAAGCGTCTACCACGCCACCAATGACCATTTCTTCGCCTTGTTAGATCCCCGCCACGAAAAAGCCTCTCCACTTGGAAATAAAATCCTTCCATATGGCTTTTGGTGTTGTCACAACGAACATCTGATATAATGGTATGACCTGAAGCACCAATTTAGTGAGTGTTAATCTGGGTGCCAAATTCAATGCGCAAAATTCCTAGTTATTGACTCTATTAGTGAGATTCTTGAGAAAGGTCTTGCCAATAGGAAATTCTTTTCAGGTTTAGAACCAAGGGCACCCCCAAGTACTTAGAAGGGAGTCAAGCTATTCAAAATACCATCACTTGAGGCAAATGACGTTGAACTGATTCTTTGCGATTGAAAAAGAAATACTTGTTTTCTCATTATTAATAAGTGTACTTGAAGCTTCCAAAAAAGTTGAAAGCAAAGAATGAACCACTTTCGCTTCTCTAAGAGTAGGTTGGCCAAATAAGCAACCATCATCCACGAATTGTTGGCGAGTCACAGGGAGGTCTTCTCCAAATAAATGCAACCCTCTGATAAACCCTCTAAAATAGGCGTCCGTGAAGAATCGCCCCAATTCCTCTATAGTCAAAATAAACAAGAAAGGGGACAACAATTCACCTTGTGTGAGCCCACGAGATAGATTGAAAGTCCCAGAGGGAGATCCATTAATCAAAATAGAAAAGAAGGGTGTAGATATGAGAGATCCTACCCCAGATATCCATTGCAAGGAGAATCCAAATGTATCAAGCATGTGCAATAAGGAATCCCAACTAATCCTATTTTGTAAGCCTTGGACAAATCAAGCTTTATCGTCATACATGGATTCCTTTGACTCTTTAGTGAATGAATGATCTCATGGGCTGTAATAATTATATCTGATATCAAACGATCGTCCACAAGGCTTGTTTGTTCAGGTGAAATAAGAACCTTCAATAATGGTTTCAGCTGATTAACAAAGATTGTGGAAATTACCTTGTATATCACATTGCATAATGTAATGGGTTTAAATCCGCTGGGGTCTTCAGATTTTTCGGCATTGGGGATTAAAGAGATAAAGGCGACATTTAAACCTCCCCACATCAACTGAAGAATTTTGGATCCCTCCACAACCTCATGAATCTCAGCACCTAGAAGACTCCAGGATGCCTTTTAAAAAGCATAGGTGTAGTCTTGGAATGCATGGCGTAATATTTTAATAGTCGGAAGCCTGTTAAGAGGTGGTTTGGAGAGTACATCCATGTTAAAAAAAGTTAGTGCCTCTTCAATTTCATTGTGTTGAAGATTCCTCAAAGCATCCCTTCTTGTGAGCGAAAAATTCGATTAGAGTGTCTATGCTTTATCATGAATTTGTGAAAAAACTTGAGTTCTTCTCATCCTCCCTTAACCATTGAACTCTCAATTTTGCCTCCAGAGCGTCTCTTCCTGCTGCCTTCTCTTTTCTAACTTGTTCAGTGTGATGCCTTCCTCTAAAACTAGGTTTGTAGTGCGACCTTCTAAGATCATCCTCTGTTGAATCTCTTGCATCTGACATTTCAACTATTATTTCTCCTCCAAAATATACTTTCTTCTTCCAAAGCCTTATCTTGGCTTTCAATTCATTTAATTTTAGTTGGAAGGTATGCATCTTATCCCTTCCCTTCACTATAATTTCTCCCCACCATTCTTTAACTTTTTCCACAAAATTTGGGGCTTAGCTAGAAACTTTCGAAGCAGAAAGGTTTGTTTTGAGGGGCCTCCTTTAGGTCAAAATCCAACTGCACATGCCATTGATCTGAGCTAAGACAACTAGGAATGATCGCTTCTAAAAATGTCCTTGTCCATAACTTCCTCAGGAATTTAGAAAAGATGGAGTCTATTGACCATGTGATGTTTGTCCCCAGTTTTGTTGTTCCAAGTAAAAATTTCGTTGAGAGTTTGGATGTCCACCAGCGTTAACTCCTGGATATACTCCATAAACGAGGAAGATTTCGAATCCAATCTTCAAACCCCACTCTTTTTCTCATCCAAGGATTTTCTAAGATTGAATTTCCCTCAGGAATCTTGAGAGGATCTCGATTGAGTCTTTTGTGTTACTGCATATTTTTCATGAATACCAACTTCTCCCCCGCTGCATGGGGTCCATAAACTGTTGTCAAGCACACTGTATCTTTCGGATCAAGATATCTAAAATTTCCTGTGAAATTTCGAGGGCTGGCCATCTAGTCCAGGAAAATTAGTTCCCACACATTCGATAAAATCACTAAATCTCTTGCACTACCCCGAGTGTTAGTAGCCATCAATTCACATCCCCTCCATCATTTATTACTTATTTCTTACAACTTGCACATTAAAACCTTGGTTTCTTGTAAAATAACCAAGGATGGCTTCTTAGAGCTAATCCACTCCCTCAAATATCTTTGCTTACCCCCTCTATTATATCCCTAATATTCCAAATTATTAAATACCTTTGCTTAGCCTTTCTATTATACCCCTAATATTCCTTGTTATTATCTTAAAATGACAAAATTTGAGACGCTGAAAAGAACTCTGAGATATTGGTTGCATGACCAAATGTAATTAATTTCTCTTCAATGTTTTGGAAGACTTCATGCGTCGCCTTTTCGTTTAACATCTTTCACTAACAAATCTTTGCCTTTGTCCTTTGAAATGGGCAAAGTGCTCGAGTCACTACCCTTTAACATGTGCAAGCCTCTTTTGCTTTTCCAGTGCAGAAAACCCTGTGCGTAAAGTTCCCTTTAATCCTGCGGCAGTTTTGTTAAACTCTTGCATCGCTCAACAATTAATTAGATTGACCAAAGTCTGTTCCTCCTCTTCCAGAGTATCCAAATTCTCCTTCATCAATGACAAAACCTCGCCTATCCCTGGGAGGCCGAGGAAATCCTCCGTCTTCGGCTCCACTTTTGGCGATTTCCGCTTTTTAGTTTGTTTATCCTCGGAGGTCTCTGACATTGATTCGATCATCATAATATCGTTAGGTAGAGAGAAATCCTTGTCCATGCCTTCGAGCACTGCAAATGCATTCTTTTCATCTACTTTCTTCTGACGTTGTTCAAACCTTTGCTTGCTAGTATTTAACGCCTATGTGTTACTTTGATGAATCCTTCATTCAATGCTACCAACCCTAACTCTTGCTGTTCCTTCTTTCTCATCGGGCAATCTCGAAACAAATGACCATGCTCATGGCAATGTCGACACCGTAACGGTAGATGCTCGTAGTCCAAAGGTTGAGACCAAACCTCGCCTTCATACTCTAAGTCAATTGAATCCGGTAAAGGTTGGGAAATATTCATGTAAACATAGAGCCTTGTATAAGACATATTTCAGCCTCTTTTGGTACCTCCGAAACCTTCACGAAAATACTAATAAGATTTCTTATAAACTCCAAACTTTCTGGAATCCAAAAGTCCACTAGAAGGGAATAGAGTCTGACCAAGACTAGTGTTGCCAAAAGCTTCTCTTATAGAGTCTGACCAAGGCTAGTGTTGCCAAAAGATTCTCCTTATCTAGATTAAATCATTCTTCCCAATGCTGCATTCTTCCCAATGCTGCATATACAATTGAACATTATTAAAAATATAAGGAACTCCCTCAAAAACATTTTTTCTTATCCTCTAAACCATTGAAAATAACTAGGTTCAGTCTTCATAATATCAAATATTGTAATGATGTAATTTTGTATCAAGAAAATCTTTATATATTTGCTTGAGACATGGGTTTCTTGAGCGTTTCTTGGTCTAGTTGTGGCTCCAATTGAGAACCTTAGGATGAGTCATGTAAAATAAAGACAATCATGTATTGTTACACTTGTAAATGTAATTGTTGTAAGTCAAAAGTCCTTCTAGATCATCAATGAAATACTCCAAAATGTACCCATTGAATTGATGCGCAAAAACCACTTGAAATAATTCATTTGGACAATATTGGAAGCCTCTTATTATGTCGAACTAATCAAGGGATCACGTCGGCCTAGAGATGAGGAGGCAAGCCTATATAAAGGCAACGTTGATACCTCATCACAACACATTCATTCTCTTTCATTCATGAAGGAAAAGCGAAGTGAAAGGGTTGAAGAAAAGGTAGCCACAGTCAATGAGGAACTCTGTTCCCTAATCCGAGTTCATAATCAATTCTGTTCACACGTGCGACATTCTGATCTGATCTAGGGCATCACTTTATATTAGTATGTTATTAGGTTAGAGGTCCGATCTAGCTGTAGTTTAAAGGGGGAAGTCATTTCCAAGGAGATCGAAGTCATCAAAGGGCTAGAAGAGCCCTAACTCTCCTAACACGTGTGTCTACGTTCTGAAGCGGAAGGTTATGTTCTCGCTGCTCTAGAACCGTCACTCCTTTGGCATCACTAGATCTTAGATCAAGCTCAAATCAAAAGGTTATTATATGTATGATGAGTCTACAAGAAGTTCGAGGATAAGAGGAGGCCAGATGAGCCTGTCCTAAACCATATTTGTTGACTGTCATACTCTTATTGCAGACCTGCTATATTGTTCAAAATTGCAGAAGGAGACAACTTGTTTGGGTACATGTTTCGAGGTATTGTCATTTTGATGTTGAAGGCATTATTGAGTCAAAGTTTGGGTCTTGGAATTCATCAATAAAGATTCTATAAGAAAGAGTTCAAAGGGGTTTTCCTCTTACGATTTGGAGAGGTTTTTGCCCTAGCTTGGTGCCAATATCTTGTGGACTTGTGCATTGTTGATCTTCTTGTTTTGATCACTGGTTGATGATATTAACTCATGTTAACAATAAGAAGCAGAATCTAAGGAATTAATATCACAAGTAGTTATCATAGTTAAGAGAAATCGAATATTTAAATCACCCTCAATTTCTCAACATAAAATAGAGAAAATAATTGTAAAAATCCCTTTTGGCCATAACATCAAATCCATTGGGTTGCCATTTCTGCTATATCTACCTTTCGATTTCCTTTTTTGTCGGCTATCCTCCACAATTTTGCAAATGAAAGCATGGCCTTCCATCCCCTTTTGATGTTCCTACAAACTGTTTGGAGGGATGACGAATTTTGGATTCTTAGTCACCTTTGGTAAACATCTTCCTCTGAGATCAACTTGCTAATGTGCCCCCAAAATTGGAATTTCTTTAGAGCCCTGACTGGCCCCTTGTTCATCCAAACCACTGAACCTATCTTCAAATTCCATGACATAATGTTTTTAAATGATGGTTTCCCATCGCCCCTTCGAGGAGTTCATTTATGTTGCTCAATACTAGAAGAAACCTCAACCTGACCTCTAGAACAGAAACACTACTAGAATTTAGACAAATCAATGTAAATTCTCAAACCCTAACCCTAACCCCTGCAACTTGTACATTTTGATAAAATCTGTGTTTTATTATAATGGTGTAGTCTAATTTTTCAATGTTTTTTTTGGTGGGAATGTGGTGATACAATTCTTCGTGAGATTGTAAATTTTCATTATTTAAAGTATATTTTTGATTCCATAAGTGAATTTAGCACCCTGAAAAATTTATGAGAGACTTAGATTACATAAATGACATAGCTCAAACTTGCGATTCTAATAAACCCTGATTGGATTTTGGGCAAAATCGATTGGAAATTATACCCTTAAAATTAAGAGCATAGATTAAAAACACTTTTTTAACTAAATGTTTAAATTAATGTTATATAGCTATACTTATAATATATAGATTGAATAATATATGGATTGAAGTAAAGTTTAAAAAAGTTAAAAATTTAATATTTTATTTTTAATTAAATATATAGGCATCACAAATTACTCTAAGAATAATATATATTTTATTGAAAATAATACCTTTGAAGAAATAAATTGATAATAATATTATTTCTTCAAATTGATAATATAATTAATAATATTAAAAAGGTCAAATTTTAAGATTTAAAAAACCAACGATTAACACGATTTGAGAAAACAATAAAAAGCATCATTTAAAAGAACTTTATAATTAAAATTATTTAATGTCTCCAAAAATTACATTGAGAAAAGGGGGTTTTATCGGTGAACAATCCTTTTTAAAAGATAGTTATGAGAAGTAATAAATATGAACTCTGAAATGATATTTCTAAAGGCTTCTCACTTATTTGGTACTTATGTTAAGAATCAAGTTAAATACTTGGAATTAAAAAATGTAGTAAAATAACAGAGGAGCCCACTTATTTATGAAAATTCTTTGTATTAGAGCGGTTTACTTTTTAATCATATTTATTGCTCCTAAACACTACTTCTAAGTTGGGTTATAAGGCGAGAAGGATGAACAAACTATTTCTCGAATATTAGTTTTCCAATTAATGCAACCAACAATGTTTACGACTCAACTAAATAACTAAATCTCTCTCTACCAATACACGATGCATCTTAAATATAATTCATTCAATCACATACCTTCTCCTATTCTCGTATCAATGTTTTGCAACATAAACATGACCTGACCTACCCACATAAACATGACCTGCCCTACCCCTTTTTTGACACAGGTGAACTAGTATTGGAGTCCAATGTACTTGGTAAAATGTTTTGGAACATAAACATGACCTGACTTACCCTTTTTTTGGCACAAGTCAACTAGTATTGGAGTCCAATGTATTTTGGAAAAATTCTTATAGGCTAATAATATTATCTTATTGTTAATGATGACCAAAATTAATATGAATTTAATAATAATAATGAAGAAGATAATGACCACATGAGACTTTTTTATTTATTTATAAGGAGCTTTGTCCATATAATATTTTTATATTTT
>APFE030479795.1:30258-63187 GCA_000404065.3 Pinus taeda | reverse complement strand
ATATAGATATCCATGAGGACCTAGTAGACATGGCTCTTTATGTAACTTTTGGAACTATTTTTGAAATTT
The DNA here is from genome assembly GCA_000404065.3 of Pinus taeda. Classification (NCBI taxonomy): domain Eukaryota; kingdom Viridiplantae; phylum Streptophyta; class Pinopsida; order Pinales; family Pinaceae; genus Pinus; species Pinus taeda. The sequence goes on along the minus strand of APFE030479795.1, from coordinate 63,118 downwards.
TAATGTGAAGAAACCCTTATGGCCATCTTTTAGGAGTAATTTTGGTTTTGCATGATATGCTTGATGTGAATTGTTACCAGTAATTATGTTGTCACCTTCATCACTGTAAGGTTGTATTGTTTATTTGTTTGACCATTCTTCTATGAGTTTCATCGCTTTGCATTCTATTTTTTTTCTTGGTGATATTATTATTTTTTGTTAATAAATAAATAAATAGTTGTGAATAAACTTCTTGTTTCACACTAATGTATTTACTTGTATTATTCATTCATTATGAATTTCCAATTTTTTGTAACAAATTATTGTTTATAATGTGCATGTAGGAATTTGTAGTTTGATTATTTGTTTCCTTTACCAGTCTTCTCCTAGCTAGGATATGTTAGAATAGTTTACTTTCAATACTTAGATTAGATTATTTTTGCATACTACTTTTCACATATTCACACCACTTGATACTCACTTTTAGTAATGGTTGTCAAGCTAAAATTTGGATGGCTCTCCTATCCCAAACAATGTGAGGTTTAGTTAGAAGTTTATATTAGGGATTACCCCGATTTGTTGAAGCGTACTTTACCCGTGTCGATTGATTTGGGTGCTAGGAGGGCCAAGAGTTGTGCGGTTGGTAGAATAACTGGCCTTCAGATGGAAAAACATCAAATCCTACAACGCATGAACATCACCCCAATTTTTTTCCTAACATTAGTGACATTTCGACACTAGAAACTACCTACGAATAAACTTCTCCTATATTCGAAAACCTTGTCTTTGAAAATATAGCCTTTTAAAATCCCAAGTCACTTAGGAAAAAATTATTCATTGTTCTTAACGCTAAAGTAAATTCTTTATGACACATTTTCATCCTAATTGATGGCTTGCTCATTGAGTCCAATCTTTGTTAGCAAATATTGTTGATATAGTAGAACATTTGGTAGAACTTACTTTATAAGATATCCCATACCCATTGGATTAGATTCTGCTATCATCTTTGGACTCACCTCAATCTTCATCATCTAAATCTAAATTTGAACCGAATGAAAGAGTTGTGGAAATTTTTGACCCAATGGCTTGTAATCTAGCTCACCTTCCTGCATGGATGTCACAAGGAGCTCTGAACTTGGTGGGACCATTGCATGATTACTAAAGCATATTGAAAGGATTTTATCTAGATTTGATATTGATAAATCATACATTCCCATGGATCATATTATAAATTTCTACCTTGTCGTAAGGCTCATGAATTTTGACCATAATAATGTGGTTTGTAGATTGTTTCCTAACACCTTTGAGAATAAATAATCCACCTAGTATTATAGTTTACCAGTTGGTTTCAACAAGAGTTGGGATGATTTTGAAAGTGATTTCCTTAGCGAATTTTGAAGAAAAAACCCCTACTATCCTTATGAAATCATTGATTGCTATCAAAATGGAAAATAAATAAAATATTAAGGAGTTTAATCAACATTTTATGACCATCCTCAACAAATTTTCTATTATTGTCCATAACTAAAGCACTAGTAGTGGAATATTAGAGTTTTATCTACATGCCTCTATTTCCATGTTTGTTAAAAGATTTGGAAAAACTACCTTAGCAACAAAATCTCAAAGAGGCTAATAATGTAAAAAATGCTAGAAATATTGAGAAACCAGTTATACTAGTATTTTATCCAGTTATTAATTTTTCCAGTTAAAATCTGTTACAATTATGAAATATAAACCATTCCAAGACACATGAATTTAAAAATAAAAAATCACTTGAATATTTTAATGATGAGGACACCAATCCTCCTTTACGAATTTAGGATCCAACCTGTCAAATAAGGGCATCAATATTTTTGTACAAGCCCATGCACCAACCTAGTAATAGAATGAGGACACTAATCTTGTTGAGAAAGCCTAGGCACCGACCTGACAAAAGAATGAGGAAACCCATCCTCATTTGGCACCAACACATCCAAAATTGCTGCAAATTAGGTTCCAAAATAGGCCCCAAAATTGCGAAAAAATTGTTCCAAAATAAGCTCCAAAAACTAGTCCAGAAAACTTCTTCAAAGTTGCTCCAAAATAGGTTCTAAGATAGGCTTAAAAACAAGCTTCAAATCAAGCTTCTCATCAAACTTTAATTCAACTTCAAATCATGATTATAATAAGGCTTTAAATCAAATTCAAATTAGAATTCTAATTAGGCTTTAACTTAGCTTCTTATCAAGCTTCAATCAACTTCAAATTAACTCCCAAAACAAGCCGAGACTAGTTGCAAAAGGGCGAAATTGTCGTTGCCACAAGGCCGAATAAGAGGCAGTTACAGGGCTGAATAAGGAGATGTTACGAGGTCGAGGTTGAGGCTGTTACAGGGTCTAGGATGAGGTTGTTACATGGCTGAGGTAGAGGTAGATGTATGGCCAAAGTCTGAGGCTGTAAAAGGGACAAAATTTTTCATAAGCTAGATTGAAAAATATGCTGCAACAGAGCCAAATTTGGTCTTAGATTTGCGTCTAATTTCTTTCACAATTTCTCTAGAAATGTGCTTCAAAGAGTGATCAAAACAAAGCTTCAAGAATGCCCTAACTAGAATAATAAAATCCTATAGAAATTAATACTTCGATCTTTCTTAAGTCCTTGGTTCATGAGATATGAACCTCTCTCAACTGCTCCTTAAACATGCCCGAATAAGTCTTTTGTACTTGAATAATTTCCTTGGCCGAAATGAGTGAGGAGATGACCTATTTATATGCATTTTTGATCCCCAAACAAGGTTGACTTGACCTCAAGTAGGGCCGACCTCTTCTTTAGGAGGGTCGACTTCACTAGGGTCCAAATTCCACCTTATGTCTTAAAAAATTCATATCTCTTCAATCGAGAGGAGTTATAGGGTGAGCCATATCTCGTTGGAAAGGTATTGGGATGATATTTAAGACTATATCATTATCTCCTTTAACTTGATAACCTTTGACATTAATAAAAACCCTTTTCTCAACATTCTCCCCTTTTATTATTTATTGATGTAAACATTTCAATTATTGTTTCCCTTGGCTATATGCTACTCCCCTTGACTTCTTTCTGCTCTTCATGACTTCCTACTACTCCCCCTAACTTCCTGCTACTCTCTCCCTTTAACATTAATAGAAAAGGGGTGCTCTACTAAGATGCAAGGGAGATGTTGCCCAACTTTTGCTGAAGTTTTTTCTTGAGACAGAGGATTGGTGAAGATGTCCACAATCCATTCCTTAGGTTGATATATTCCATTTTTATGTTTTAATAAAAAAATTTTATCTGAAAAAGTTGTGATTGATCATACTATGCTTTGTTTTTGAGTGCATGACTAGGTTCTTTGAGGGATTGATTACACTGGTATTCTCAGAGAAGATAGTGATGGGATGCTTTATTTCGATTTTGATATCCTTCAAGGTTTCCTTCATCCATAGAATATGTGTACGATAGTTTTCTACCGCTATATATTCAACCTCAACTATAGAGAGAAATATACATGATTGTTTCTTGGTCAACCATGATACACGATAATCCCCTAAGAAAAATGCATTTCCACTAGTGCTATTCTTGTCATCAATGCTCCCTACCCAGTCAACATCTGTATATGCTGTCAAATTAAGATTTATTCTCTTTGGATACCATAGTCCAAAATCAAGGGTGCCTTTTAGATATCTAAATATCCTTTTTATAGCTTGCATGTGAGATTCCTTAGGAGTTGACTGGAACCTTACCACCATGCCAACTACTTGTATGATGGTTGGCTTTGAAACTATCAGGTATAAGAGACTTCCAATCATTGATATGTAGAGAGTTGCATCTACCTCAAGAGATTCATCATCCTTACTTAGCTTACAACCTGTAGTCATAGGTGTACTTACAACAACACATTCTTCCATTCCAAACTGTTTAAGCATTTTCTTGAGGTATTTTGTTTGTGTAATGAAAATTCCAACACTGGTTTAAGTTACTTGAAGTCCAAGGAAGAAGGATAATTCTCCAATCATTTACATTTCAAATTATTTTGAGATTTCTTGGGAAAACCCGTGGCTCATTTCATCATTATTTCTATAGAAAATAATATCATCCAAATATATAGGGATATTAACATATTGTCTTTGTCCATTTTCATCTATAAGTTGCTTCCTGCAACTCCTCTCTTGAACCCTTGTTATTGAAGGTAGTGGTCTAGCTTGGAATACTAAGCTATACAGGGCCTTCTTCAACCTGCACACATAATCTTTATTTGATGTATACTTCTTCCTTTAAATCACCATTTAGAAACACTGATTTTACATCCATTTGGTAGACCTTGAAACCTTTCGAACATGCAAATTCTAAAAACAAACTTATAGCCTTTAACTTGGCAACTGAAGAAAAGGTTTATTCAAAGTCAATTCCTTCAATTTGAGCACACCCTTTGCACATCAATCTTGCCTTGTTTTTGAAAAAATATCCTTCTTCATTCATTTTTTTTTGAACAACTACTTGGTTCCGATTACATTTTTATCCTTTGGACGAGGCACAAGATCCTATGTTTCATTTTTTTCAATATGATTCAGCTCTAGTTCCATCACATTTACCTAATGCTAATTCGTACTTGCTTGAGTAAAATTATTTGGTTCAATTTGGGATATCAAAGCTATATTGATTTTGTTTGTTGTTGATATGAAATGATCATAAACTAAAATTGATGTAGAATTGATTAAACATTAATGAATTGAATGATAACTGAAAGTGCGGAAATTGAGGAAAATGTTCTTGAGAAGAAAAATTTACGACAGCTGATTAAACATAAAATTGATGCATAACAGAAGTGTAAACAGTATAAACATAGCAATACTAGACAACAAAATTGATGACGAAGTTCATCCCTGATGGACTACGTCTTCGGGTCCGCTTTCAAGATGGGCGACCATTTTTATTAAGAATGAGAAGAAGGTGTTGGTTACCTAGAGATTTGATCATTCTAAATGTGCACACAGGCACTTCTGATCACTGTCATTAGATAGTCCTCTGAACCAACTTTCCAACACCTCTTATGGATTCCAATTCTGAGCCCGGATGCTTGCGTAACACTGAAAAAAATCGCATATAACCTCAAGAATCTGCAAACAAAATATAAAAACCACTCCTAATGTCTTTCAAAGAAACAAATCTGCCTTAAAAAGGCCTACAGGTACATGATAACCTCCATGGGTTGATTACAGGATGAATTTGTTGCTTCAATATGTGTTTTAGAACCTCAGTCTAGTTGCAAGAGGACACATAGGCATGTTCCTAAGGTGGTTGAATTAGTTTGTTGTAACAAAACTTCAACAAAACCCCAAAAATATCATAGGATAAGACTTAAACTGTTTCATGTGATTGGCGCTATATCCCACAGTTTGAGTGCTGGCAGTTCCGTTGTCGGTTTAGAATTGGCGGTCTATGCTACAACACGTTCACATGTTTCTACTGCGGTCAACATCTGGCGGTTAATGCCAACCCCAAGCCTGATGGTTAACTGCTAATCCGACAGTCTGATCTCTGTTTACATGGCGTGGTCTATACCGACGGTCTCCGATGTGGTTAGGGCTACAGTTAGTGTTAACCTGACGGCTTTACACAGTGCGCTCACATGCTGACTGCCACAGCCATCTCCGATGCGGTTTACAACTAGCGGTTAACCCCAAGCCCACCGTAACGTTAACTCTGGCGGTTTGTACTACATGTTCACATGTCCTCCATCGCGATCTCCAAGCCTGATGGTTAGGACTGTGTATTTATTTTATAATGTTTTTTTGTTGTTTTAACATATTAATATATGCCGAGAGTTAGACATAGGGTTTTAGGTTAGGTTTAGGATTTATACATAGGTTTTTTAATACATAATTTTCAATGTATTTGCAATGAATGTTGAATATTAGGTCTTCGGTGATAGGTTAATGCATTAGGCTCAGGGTTTTATGTTTTAGATGTAAATTAAGGTTTTGATACATGGAAACTTATCAACCCTTTTACAACCGATGTCACAAAGCAACATTGGAAACTTTTGTGACATAAAACATAATGCATGTCATCGGAACAAGTGGTATTTGTGACGACAACCTGACGATGAACCATATCGATCCTTTGCTATCAATGACACCCATGTCGACATCAAAACCTGCGAAGACGAATGACAAGACACATGTCGTTGACCAATCCTGGCAGAACTATTGATGAACACAAGTCAACAGCTAGGTACAAACCCCTTTCCACTGAACGTCATGAAAACAATAAACATTACCTGAACAACTTGATCCATAACTAATACCGTCGAATTGTCGAAGCTGAACTAAATTGACGATGACACTTGAACACTGATGACGATATTGAACACCTATGCGACTGAATCAACGGAATCCTCTTGGATCATTCATGTCCACTTGAAATCTTTTGAACCACAAAAGTTTGACTAATCAAATAGTCGATGAGGGTAGAACTCTCTCTCTTTCCACCTTGACCTGACGATGTACCAATAAATTCGATCAATCCCCTGTAAGTGATGACCCTGAGGATGCTGACCATGGTACCTTTTGAGTCGGTGACTTGTTTCATCCATCTGCAGTATGAACAACTTGCGACGATGGGCAAACAACCTGCTGTCAACATGGAAATTGAATTCTTTCCACGAAGTCATGAGTTAGTGATTCACAATCTTTGAAAACAGTCTCTACTAGTTGTTGTTTAATACCCTCAACTAGTATAAACAATCTATTTTGCGGAATGAAAGAGACAACCAAAGATACTTTTAACATCAAACCAACTACTTGAATTGACATACTTTCTGGCTTCCTGTTTACTAAGTGAACTTGCTGCAATGAACCTATCCAACTGTAAGGTGAAATTTGTTGCAACTTAGTTTGATTATGAAAGTATTGAGTTAGTTGTTGATTTGTTTGAATCACTTTTCCTTCATGTATTACATGATGTTTCCATTTATTAGCACTTTCCTTTGATGCATAAGTTCCCATTAGACACTTCAACACTTCTTTAGAAAAGGCTTTGATATGAAAACAAATAGATTTACTCTCCACTTGAAAACATGTTTCCAAATTGTTTGAGACATGACATGGCGGCACAATCCAAGAGAAATCAAACATTGACTTTCCCTAATACTGACCTGTATCCCTGCAACTGTTAAGTTCCAAATTTAAACTGTATTAATTCATACTGATATTAGGAAGAGTAGATTTAGGCACAAACTATAACTCATGTTGTAATCCCTGCTTATGAATAAGATATTTGGTTTTACATAGAACTGAACAAGTTTCTATCCTTTTAATCAAACCATCTTTAAGCTGAGTTGCATAACTTAAACAAGAATAATGTTGATTGTTATGTTGATCCTTTACACACATGATTACAAAATTTTTGTTTGAACTTATTAATCACTTCATTTGATTAACATTAACTGAATTCAAGTGATTTTTACTTTGATGTGCCCTGACAATAAATTCAACCCCATCTTTCTTAAGGTGGTATTTATGTTCTCTTCGATAAAATACTGCATCATGATCATAAATATAAGGACTTCCTAAGACAACTCCACATGTCTACTCAAACCACATCTAATTCCACTTCATCAATGTAATTAGATGTCATGGAAAATCTTAATCGACACTATTTGGTGACTTTTATTTGAGTTTATTTACTTAGCCATGCTAATGGGTAAGGTCTTAGATGATTCCGTGTTTCCAAATCCAAACTTTTAACTAAATATTCAGAGACTAAATTTTCCTGTGATCCACTTTCAAAGATTGTATCTATCTTTGTATGCTTAGAAGCTATCCTTACGTTAAACAATTCAACTCTTTTATCCTCATGTGAAGGATTTGTGTTTGATGAAGATGCAATAGTTTTCGAACTTGAACCAGCATCAAAAATTTTACCTGTCTTAACCATGGCAGTTATCCTCCTTTCATCACCTGAATCTGAACGTAGATCTTGCTGGACTGCTGCAATGGTCTTCTTTTCATCCTTCTCCTTAAGGAAATTTTTGGGCTTAAGGTCTGGATGAAGTTTCCACCACTTCGATTCATCATGACTGATTCTCCGACAATGAGAACAAGTAGGTCTTTCCTTCTAAACGATCACTGATTTCTTTCTCTTCGAATTGTTCTTCCCTTTACTGTCATTGGAATATTTGGCTTCCAACTCTTTGGATGACTGCGATGAAAATTTGAATGGTCTACCACCTGACTCAATATGTATGGCCTGAACACACACTTCATCAAAATCATCAGGATTAAACATCAATAAAGTATGCTGCAAATATAAATCTAAACTTTCGATGTATTTTAACAAATTTTCACGTGTATCCAATGAAATACCAAACGCCAATGCTTTCTTTCTGAACTCCTGAACACTTTTCCCTTTACCTTGCCTCAAATGTTGCTAATCAATAACAACTTACTGCATGTATACTAAAGGATAGAACTGTTTCCTAAGAGCCTTTAAAAACTTAGACCATGAAGAGATGAATTTTCCTTTATGCTTTACATCTAGCTAAGTTTTACTTTCCCACCAGATTAGAGATGTTCCCCCCATTCTAAGTGTAGGTAACTGAATTTAAGTTTTATCACTAGAAATGTTCTGAATGCGACAATACACTTCTAACTGCTTAATCTAGTTATCTAGCTTTTCAGGATTCATTTCGACATCATAAATAGGTAACTCAAATTTAACATTAAGTTTCAAAAGAGATGTTTTCTTAGGTTTCTTTTCCATTTCAGATTCTGCATTGGAAGAAGAAGAAGAAGAGGATGATGGAGATGATGGAGGTGAAGGTGGTTTATCAGTCTTCCCTTTACCTTTGTCCTTCTTCGATGTCTTTGAAGAGAAGCTGCATCTCTTGCCTTCTTGGCTTCATACAATTCTCCCAACATCTGCTGCATAGTCAAGAAAGCTTGCTGAAACTATTCATCACTCATCTTAGTTTCAGTGTTTTCTCCTGCATCAGATCCTGACATGGTCGATTTATGATCGACTCATCACTTTCCAATCTCTGGATTGATCTGCTCAAGGATTCCTTCTCCTTGTTGACTTTGACCTGGTTAAACATTTAATGGAAAATTCTACAAACGCAACCTGCTCTGATACCAAATTATACGATCTGAAATGATCATAAACTAAAATTGATTTAGAATTGATTAACCATTAATGAATTGAATGATAACTGAAAGTGCAGAAATTGAGGAAAACTTGCTTGAGAAGAACACTTTACAACAGCTGATTAAACATGCATAACCGAAGTGCAAACAATAAAAACACAACGATACCAGACAACAAAATTTTGATGGAGTTCGTCCTTGATGGACTACGTCTCCAGGTCTTCTTTCAAGATGGGTGATCATTTTTATTAGGAATGAGATGAAGGTGTTGGTCACACAGAGATTTGACCAGTTTAAATGTGCATGAAAGCATTTTTTATCACTATCATCAGATAGCCCTTTGATCTAGCTTTCTAACACCTCTTACGGATTCCAATTCTGACTCCGGATGCTCCCGTAACACTGAAAACAAAACTGCATATGACCTCCAGAATCTACAAATAAAATATCAAAACCACTCCTAAGGTCTTTCAAAGAAGCAAATCCACCTTAAAAAGGCCTGCAGGTACATGATAACCTCCATGGGATGATTACAAGATGAATTGGTTGCTTCAGGATGTGTTTTAGAACCTTGGTCTAGTTGCAAGAGGATACATAGGCAAGTTACTAAGGTGGTCGAATTAGTTTGTTGTAACAAAACTTCAACAAAACCCCAAAAATACCATAGGATAGGATTGAAACTATTTACGGTCAACTAACCGGGCTGAGGTTGAAACGATTTCTTGTGAATGGTGCTATATCCTGCGGTTTGAGTGCCGTCGGTTCCGTTGTCGGTTTAGAACTGGCGGTCTATGCTACAACACGTTCGCATGTTTCCATTGCGGTCAACATCTAGTGGTTAATGCCAACTCCAAGCCTAATGGTTAACTGCTAACTCGACGGTCTAATCTCCGTTTACATGCCGATGTCTATACCGGCAGTCTCTGACGTGGTTAGGGCTGCAGTTAGTGTTAACCCGGTGGCTTTACATAGCGCGCTCACATGCTGACTGCCACAACCATCTCTGATGCGGTTTACAACTAGCGGTTAACCCCAAGCCCACCGTAACGTTAACTCCGACGATTTATATTACATGTTCACATGTCGTCCACCACGGTCTCCATGCTTGACGGTTAGGACTGTGTATTTATTTTATAATTTTTTTTTGTTGTTTTAACATATTAATATATGCCGAGTTAAACATAGGGTTTTAAGCTAGGTTTAGGATTCATACATAGGTTTTTTAATACATAATTTTCAATGTATTTGCAATGAATGTTGAAGATTAGGTATTTGGTGATAGGTTAATGCATTAGGCTTAGGGTTTTATGTTTTAGATGTAAATTAGGGTTTAATACATGGAAATTTATCAACCCTTTTACAACTGATGTCACAAAGCGACATTGGAAACTTTTGTGACAAAACCAAATGCACGTCGTCGACACAAGTGGTATTTGCGACGACAACCTGACGACAAACCATATCGATCCTTTTCTATCAATGACACCCATGTCGACATCAAAACTTGCGAAGACGAATGACAAGACACATGTCGTCGACCAATCCTGGCGAAACTATTGAGGAACACAAGTCGACAGCCAAGTACAAACCCATTTCCACCGAATTCCATGAAAACCATAAAAATTACTTGAACAACCTAATCCATAACCAATACTGTCAAACTGTCGAAGTTGAACTGAATTGATGACGACACTTGAACACTGATGACGATACTGAACACCTATGCGACTGAATCAACAGAATCCTCCTGGATCAGGTGTAATGGTCATTCTTCTTCATGTTTGTATCCCTTATCCATATCTCCAATGACCCGGTTTTCCAGATGATTCTTTTGTACAAACTAGAATACTGTCTTGGTTGGAGTGGATGCTTTTTTTTCTTCTTCTATGATTTCTAATTCTTGCTCTTCTTTGGGATACAAATTTTGGAGCCTCATCTTTTCCTGTTGCTTCTTTGATTTCTAATTAATGTCTTTGTTGATTTGTATATAACTACATCTTCAAAAATATCACATTCAATTTCATACTAACACAACACATAATATACTATAGTTCCCACTTTTAAACATTTGGAACATTACTCACCACACCTATATTTTAACCCCCTTTGATAGCCTTTAAAAAAACAACATTGATGTATAATATATTACCACTCATGTAGGTACTTTCCATAAACATTACCACTCATACGCTCGACTCCAACATGGCCAACATTCATATCATAAACATCCCACCATATGAACATAATACCATCATGATAATATCACTCCATTCGAATTTCATGACCTTGAAAAAACACGCACTCACTTTAACTCAAAGCATCAAAGCACTTTATATATGTGCCAACCTATAAAAAGGCCTTCAATGAATTTAAACTCATACCATTTCGGTCTTCAAGAAAGGAGATACCACTGAATGCACAACACACCATTCACGACATTCAACGCAGAGGGTTCAAACACACCACCTCAATGCTCCCCGACTCAATCAAGAAAATACTCATTTCACAACCTTATTCCCGTGCTTGCCTGCTCATTTGAAACCTTAATCTTCCACTCTACAATTCAACATGTTAGGCCATGACCTTTAAAAGAAACATTGATACTCGACCAATGAACTTCTAAAACATGGATTTATGTAGAGCTCTGAGCACACGATCTCACGGTCATTATATCAGTTGTAGGATATGTGATTCATAACACACGATAGAAGGAACGAGCCAACACAAAAAATTCAATGCTCCAATCCTCATATCATGAACCATGTAGCGTGTAGCAAGACCAATTTTCAACAGGTTTTAACTCACAACAAGAACGACTCGACCCACAATCTTCACGCATCAAAAACGCGATCAAGAATTTAACATTTCTAGCTTTCAACCTCTCTACACATCGCACAAGACTCTAATCTTCCATCAAAGGCCGAGAAGCATCACAACGTTCGATCAAATGAAGCACCCGCCATTTAATTCAACATACAAGAATGAAGAATGAGACAGAGCACACAAGTATTTGAGATTCAAAAAGAATTTGAAACTGAACTTGAGGAGATAGAGGGCAGAGTAGAGGCACGCAGTAGGAGTTACAGGGTAGAAAATGCTATTGGCTTTGATAGCATGTTAGACCAGAAGTAACTCCATGAATAACTTGTTGCCTTTTCATTGAGATAGAATATAAATATATACAAGGAGAGGGAGACTATTAGGCTTCATCTCCCAATGTCTCTTTGTCTTCAAGCTTCTCTTATTATGCTATTTACAATATTTACATAGGGTTCCTAATCCCAAAGATTAGGTGTTCAACATGATAATTTCTCTTCATTTTGAGTCTATCATTTTCTTCTAAGGCACTGTTAAATACTATTTCCAAATCACCAATGTCTTCTATCCTTTCTTCTTCTTCTAATTCTTCTGTCTCATTTGAGAAAACCATGAACATGATTTCTTTGATTTCACGAATTTTTTCTTTGTTAGAGACATCACTATCTTGCTTAGAGAAGAAATTCTTTTCTTTTGAACCTCCCTTTTGAAGACACTTTTCTTGGGTTCTTCTTCATCATCACTGTCATATTTAAGAGGACACTTGGCAACATAATGTCCTATTTTACCACATTTGAAACAAATGAGAGGTAACTTATCTTTAAGCTTGGATCCTTTCTTCAACCTCGTGACAAGGTGTGCCATTTTAGTATCAAATTCATCGTTCAAGCAATTACCACTCCTGCCTTTTCATGATGAATTTGATGCTTTACATGCAGCTTCCTTATGGGCTGGATTTCTTGACCTCATCTCATATGTTATGAGAATTCTATGAAGCTCATCCATTGATAAAGTGTCCAAACCTTTTAGTTCTTCTATGGCACAAACTTTAGCATCAAAACAATTGGGAAGAGATCTCAAACCTTTTGGACAATTTCATTTTCTTTGACTTCTTCATGTAGACCTCTAAGAGAGTTAACTAAGTAGGCAACACTCTCTTGTTCATCTTTCATGTTTTTAGTTTCAAACCATCTTTTGAATGTTTGAAGCTTTTCCTTCTTTACCTTGCCATCTCCTTCATATATACTGATAAGCTTGTGCCACATATTTTTATCTGATTCATAAATCATAACTTTGGTTAATTTTGAATTTGACAAACCACTTGATATAGAGTTCAATATTTGGCATTTTTTATATATGCCTTCTTCCCTTCTTGGTCTATTGGATGAGGAGATGGGATCTTATATCCATTTGTAACTGATTTCCAAACATCAATAGTAAGAGACATCAACTAGTAATTCATTCTAATCTTGTAGAGTGCAAAATTTGTTCCATCAAAGTGGGGGGCTTTAAGTGCTTTATTGGCCATTGTAATTGAAAAACCCTTGTTCCATTGTTAAGTTGGCTCTAATGTCAATTGTTAGAAATATAGGCCCGGGGGGGGGGTGGGTTAATTAGTATTTCATTCAATTATTAATTTTTCCAGATAAAATATGTTACATTCATGAAATATAAACCATTCTAGGACAGAAGAATTTAAAAAGAAAAAATCACTTGAATGTTTTAATGATGGGGGTACAAATCCTCCTAACAAATTTAGGCTCCAACCTTTCAAATAAGAACACCAATCCTTTTGTACAAGCCTATACACCAGCCTAGAAATAGAATGAGGAAACCAATCCTCTTGAACAAGCCCAGTCACCAACCTAGCAAAAGAATGAGGGAACCAATTCTCTTCAGGCACCCCCTGTCAAAAAATGCTCCAAAATAGGCTCCAAAACTGCTCAAAAATAATTCCAAAATAAGCTCCAAAAAATATTCCAAAAAACTTCTTCAAAGCTGCTCCAAAATAAGTTCTAAGATAGGATTCAAAACAAGCTTCTCACCAGACATCAATTCAACTCCAAATCATGCTTCAATTCAACTTCAGATCATATTTCTAACCAAGCTTTAAGTTAGATTCTAATAAGGCTTCAATCAACTTCAAATTAACTCCCAAAATAGGTTGATACTAGCTGCAAAATGATGAAACTATAGCTTCCATATGGCCGAATAAGAGGCAGTTATAGGGCCAAATAAGGGGTTGTTCTGGGGCCGAGGTTGAGGCTATTATAGCACTGAGGTAGAGGTACCTGCAGGGGTGAAGTTTGTGTTGAATTTGTAACTATGGTTGATCTTCATAATGTACATTTGGTTACTTGATGTAATTGTATTTATCATTGTAAAACATATTTAGAAATGCTCGAGTCAAAGTCCCATTACGACTTTTAAAAGATGAAGATTTGAATTTTTGAGATGTAAATTTGGTTCCAAAAGTGACAAGTCGACTTGCCTCCAATTCAAGTCAGCCCTGGCCAAAAGACACGTCCATTCACCCAAGACAAACTACTATATAAATGCAGCTCTACCTCCTCCATTTGGGCATTCACATTCTCTCAGACAAGACAATTTTTGGGCAAGCAAGTGAAGGACAAGAAGGATGAAGTAGGATGAAGAAGAGGGTTGAAATTTCTCTCGTCTATCTCTCTCTCTAGCAACTTACATGTGTGGAGTAGTCTCTCTCTCTGTGGTTTAGATGTGTTTGGGGCAACTATTGTAGGAGGTTGAAATTTCTAGGTAATTGGAGCAACTGTTGTAGGAACAAAATTTTGGGGCAACTGGCTATGGAAGACTGAAATTCTGGGTCAGAAAGGTAGAGAAAATTGCATGATTAGTTTGGGTGACTTGACTTGGAGGAGAAGACCAAGTTTGAGCATAGGTCTAGGTGTGGCTCTCATTGAAGAAGAATTTCTCTATTGAAAAAGGTTGTTGGGTTTTTCCCCTTTGTGGGTTTTCCCATCGTAAATCTTTTTTCTGTGTGCGTTGTGATCTCTATTATTCCATTATTCTTTATGGTTGAATTTCTGAGGTATATTTGCTAAATGATATATTGGAATATGTTAAAAAAATGTCTACATGAAAATTAATTATCAAAATTTTAGAAATATTGTACTAACCCTAATTTCACTAAGAAAATCAACATGGTATAAGAACTTTGGTGAAGGAAGAAGGGAACATTGAAATCACCTTGACAAAAACCCTAGAGAGAATTTTATTCAAGTTCTTCTTGCAGATTGGTTTCTATGGCTCGCTCTATGAAATCTGAAAATAAGCTAGAGGGAGCATCTAATTTCAGAGCTTGGAAAGTTGGAATAAATATTATTCTTGCCAAGAACAAGGTTTTGGATATTGATACCGATAAGGTTACTGAACCAATTGATGAAGAAATGAAAACAAAATTCAAGAAATATGACATCAATGTTATGATTATTATAATAGATTCCATTAGGGATCATTTGGTTCCATACATTGCAAAACTTGATACTTCAAAGAAGATGCACGGTGCTCTAATGAATCTCTACACGATTAAGAATGTTGGTCAATCAATGAGCTTGAAGAATGAACTTAGAAATATAAGGATGACTAATGAAGACACTATGGCTTCTTACTTCTTAAGGATTTCCCAAATAAGAGATTAGATCCAAGCAATTGGAGAATGCATTCTTGATCAAGAAATAATGATTACAACACTCAATGGTATTCCTAGGTCCGGGGATGCTTTTGCAACATGTATAAGCAGTTTGAAGGAAGATCCTACATTTGAAAAACTATGGACATCATGTTCTCAAGAAGAAGCAAGATTTATGACTAGATTTTTTGAAGATGAGGAAGTTCAAGCCCTTGCAACTTGATTCAAGAACAAAGAGGAAGTTTGGACGCCAACATAAGAAGTCAAGAAAGGGATCTTCTTCCAAGAACAAAAACTTATAAAATATCCAATGTTATGGATGTCAGTAATATGGAAATTTCAAGAGATATTTTCCTAACATGGGTAATAACAAGAGGAGAAAAGGGAAACAACCAGCTTCCACAACAAATGTTGAAGACGAAAACCCAAAGAAGGTTAAAGGTAAAAATGATTTCTTTTACTATTATGCTTTGACAGGTTCCTTTAGAGATGATGATGACATATGGCTAGTAGATAATGGAGCATCAAGGAACATGACTTAAGAGCGTGAGAATGTTTTAAGCATGACATAAAATAAGTTGCCTCAAAGTGTTGAATTGGGAGACAATAACGACTATGCAGTCAAAGTACATGGGAAGGCGTCAATAGAGATGGAATCTGATAACAATGTGCATCTCAACAATGTTCTTTATATACCACACTTGTAAAAGATTATTGTCTCTATTTCTTATTTAGAATATAGAGGAGATAGAGTTGCTTTTGTGGGTGGAAAATGTTAAATTTTCAGATTGTTCTATTTTATTTCAATTCCTTCAACCCAATTCAATTCTTCATTAAGAAATGCATAACAATGTTTCCAATCATAAATAGTAACTGAATATAGAAAAATATATGCAATGAAAAATGAGACAATAACACAACCACAAGAGACACCATATGTTTAGTCAATTTAGTATGTCCTAAATTGCTACATTAATTATCAATCCAGGAGTCATAAACTGATGAAGTGTGGTGCACTTTATGTGCAAGACATTCTCTTTCTTACTTTTTATTGTTTTCAATTTTATTTTGTTTTGGGGGTTTTGTCTTTGTTTTATCTCCTAATGCAAATGGAAACCCTATTCCTAAGTTTTAAGAATACTTTAGAAGGAAAGTATGGATAGATATTTAAGGCAATTATGTCCCTTATGATAACTTCTAGAGCTTAACACTTCAAAGGATCTCAAAACATACTAATGATGAAATTAGTACTTGAACAAGAGTGTAAATGTGCAACTCCTCAAATAAAAAAAATGATGAACTACTGATCATGAAATCACTGTCTCCGCTGCTCATCTAAATACAGAAATAAAAGTTAAGATATTGCACTCAAACAAACCAAAAATTGCATACTAATGAAAGTAAAATCAGTTCACTTCACTTATAGTCCGATAGCTCACCATGTAGATTTTCGGGGTTAAGCCATGGCTCTGGAGATGACATCAATAACATGAGGAATTGATATCTAAATTACCTACTTGCAAATGAAAGTAAAATCAAGTCACTTCAATTATAGTCTGATAGCTCGCCAAGTAGCTTTTTGGGGTTAAGCCATGGCTCTGGAGATAACATCAATAACATGAAGAACCTGATATCTAATTGCAAAAAAATTAAAAGTAAAATCAAATCACTTCACTCGTAATCCGATAGCTCGCCAAGTAGCTTTTCGGGGGTAAGCACTAGCTCTGGATATAACGTCAAATATCATGAAGAACCTGATATCTAATTGCAGAATGAAAGTAAAATCAAATCACCTCACTCATAATTCGATAGCTCGCCGAGTAGCTTTTTGGGGTTAAGCCATGGCTCTGGAGATAACGTTAAATGACATGAAGAATTTGATATCTAAACTAACTAACAACAAAAAATGAATAAGACCAAAATCAAAGCATAACTGAAATTGAAAAGCTAAAAAAAAACAAAGTTAGTAGAGAGGCCAATCTCATGTCACTATTTATTGCAAAAATTATATGAAAACACTCGAGCATAGCCTATCCTGAAACACAATGATCAATGTTAGCAAAAATATACAATGCTTGGAAAATCATGTATAGGAATGAAATATTAACACCATAACGGAATTATGAAATGTACACAGGTGAACAAACTATGAAATATCTACAATGAAAATAAGAAAACAACACATGAAAACTTTACAGAAATAAAGAAACAAAACCTCAGCCAGCAGGGGCCCTCTGCACGGCCTTGGTTAACACGCTGTTAGTCCGAAATTACATTCACACAGTCATATGAAATAAAGTATTTTTAGGTTGCAAAATAGAGGAAGGATCCTCTCATTACAACAACAGGACCAATGTCACATCAACAGTACATAAACTAACAACAAAACTATATAAAAAACTAGCTACATGCGTTTGAAAACGCGTTATTCATAAAGGAAATTACATAACTGTTTTCCCTATGAAACACCTTCAGCAAAGGACACGTAAAAAGACAGAACCCGTGAGCTTAGTGTATTGGTTTCCATGATCATTCAATCTAACAAAAGGTGGATGTTGGATTTGCATTGTGGAGGCAGTTTACAGGTGTCTAAATGAATCCATGGAACTAGGAAAGGTCTCAGACCTTTCACGTGTTGAAAACAGAGACCTGTTTGCTGTAGAACTCCTCGTTTGACCATCGTTTGAACAAGGCTTTCCTTTACGAATTTGGCTGAACCAGTAGGACCTGTTCCATGTCCAGATCATTCCTGAACTGCCCACGTGCCTTGTTTTGTTTGCTGACACCTGTAACCTAGAGATCAATAAAAACAGTTGCGGAATCTCGAGTCCACTGTGGAAAGTAGCTGCGTTCCACAACTAATGAACAAAATCTAAGTCAAATAGAAAACACAAAAATATAGTTAGAAAACCACTTAAATGCACTTTTAGAATCAATATGTAATGATCTTTGATAACTTATGAGGCACTGGCGAGGGGAAAAAGGTCTAGGAAAGTGTGTAGAAGAGATGTAGTTTCAGGGCTCAACATACCCCCACTGTGAAGGTGTTGCATGTCCTCATGCAACCAAAACTATGACCATCCTCCCTTCATTTCATGTGTTCTGAGACCTCTACTAATATATCCAACCTTCTTTTCTTCTTCCTTGGTACCACTGTCATCCTAGGCTTCCTCATTAGGCACCTGTATTTGAGGTTGATAAGAGCTCTACTCATCCTCCTGTTATTTTTCTTCAATTTCCTATTTTTCTTCTGCCATAGCCCAAGATGCAACATGGTGTTGTCGTGAATAATTTTATCCAACCTGCTTTGTTCTTTCAATGTTTCATTTTCTCTTTTGATGTGTCTATTCAGGACTTCCAGTTCAAAAACTTCCTGCTTTAGTGATTGGATTAAAGCTTCCTGGGCTGTATTAGGCTGGGTAGATGAAGTGCCTTGATTTGTTGCAGTCTTCTCCAACGATTCAATAAAATCATACATTTCTTGCTGGGTTGGACCTATCTCAGGTGTAGCCTTTCTTGGGCTGACCCCAAAATCTGGCTGAGAAGGACTGATCTCAAAATCTGGTTGAGAAGGGTTGATCTCAAAATCTGGTTGAGAAATAGGAGTATGTTGTGGGCTATGACCATGAGGGATTGCTGGAGACTGTTCTAGTGTTTACCCTCTTAAGTCAATGAAGTGGGCCCCTTTAGTTTGTAATTCCTTCAGTTTTCCTTTAAGTTTGGGGCTCCTCCTTAGATTCTGTGAGCTGGTGTCTCCTTTCTCCACACTCTGTTTTTGTTTCCCTTTTCACTTTGCTGTAGCTAATTATTACTTAAGGTAGATTAGTCTTTTAGAAAGTATTTGATCCTCTTCTGAGGAAGGTTCTGGGGTTTGATAGGAAACTTCAATATTTATTTTCTCCTTTAGTCTCCCTTGCTTCCTAACCTCAGTTCTTTCTTTCCTACTTTCAGACAGCTTCTCTTCCTTACTAGTTTCTTTAGCTATGTTAGTAGGAGTATCCTGAATGTTCACACTTGTTTTCCTTATCCTACTTTTCTTTGCTGAGCTACTTTCAGGTGTTTCAGGTGGGTCCTAAAAGAAGTTTCTAATCAAGAATTGTTCCCAAGTATCCTTTCTTTCCTTCAACTATTTTTCAATCAAAATTTTAACAAGGTTGTGATGGTAAAGGTGGGGCTCTACATCATCCAGATTCTTTTGTACAGTTATGGACATCTTTTTCAGGTTACTCAATAGGAAATAAGGAAAATTGATGGTTTGATTTTCTAGAAAATTCATTAGCAACCGGATGTGGTACATGTACATGGACCCAAACCATCCTTCACATGTAATAAACTTTTGGATTATCAATAATAAACTAGTCCACTTTTCCTCTAGAGCAGAAACAGGGATTCCATGTTTGAAAATGGTTATATCCATACCTGGGTTGCGCAAAATAATCCTCCAGGCCCTCTCATCAAAGTCTTTGTTTTTGAAACACCATTCCCACTCCCGTGGGAGTTCCGTTGCTGCTGCAATAGATGCCTATGTGACTGAAAATTTAAGATCTCCAACCTCAACTTCCACGCCATTAAAAGACCTTGCAAATGTCTTCGTGACTTCTTTATTGTGACCTCTGAATTTCTGGATGAACTGCAGCCACCGTGCCTTCCTTAATATGCTTTTGAATTGTGGATAACCCTCCATGAATTTAGGTCCGTTAGGCTCTGTTCTTACCAGAAGGCCCATTCCTTCCTCCTGTCTTAAAAATACGTCTGTGAGTGATGGACTGTGAGTAATGGATTGACGGAGGTGAAACGGTTGTGTTAGTGGGAGATGGAAAAGGATTGTGGAGAAAAAACAGTAGTTGTAAATGGAAGAACAGAGAACGTGTAGTGAAAATGAGTTCACGGAGTAGAGGCTTATGTAAACAGGCCAGTAATAACAAACACAACTTCAATGGGATAGTATGGAAATAGAGTGAGTCTGACAGAACTTTGAATTAAAAGGCTGCGGAATAGTCGTTAGCATGCTCACAAAATGACTGCGGATTTGTGCGGCAGGAAAGAGCCGTGGTCAAATAGATTACGTCCTCATAATTACTCAGTTCAACAGGTGGAATGCCAACGTACAATTAAATACAAGTAAAATTCGTAGGTGGATCATGATGCCGTTAAAAATTAATGCAAAGTTCGTGGTGGAATTATACAAAGGTCATGGAGAAGTTATGAAAGCTATCAAGGCGAATCATTACACATAATGGAGCCGGTGGTTTCACAACTATATAGAATGTGCTTTAAAATGCTATTTCAAATGAATTTTTCTTATACCTTAGAATCTTACCACTTCCGTCCACTGACCTTTGATTGGCTGCTTCCTGTTGGTGCTTTAGGTGCTTTATATCTTCAAAATATTTTCCTTTGCCATACCTGCATTTGGTTCTCATCATTATTTGGCTAACATCTGGCTGTCAATGCTGAATAACAGAGTGATAGCTGCGGAATCAACAATCAGCCGCAGAATCAGTTTTTAGCTACGTAATCAAAATTCAGCTGCGGAAACTGACACAGTGATCATATGACTGAATGGAGATGGATGGAAATGAATAATGACTAAGTGAATGATATATGAAAACTGGTCATGAAAGGGCTTTTATTGGTGGAATGTGATGATGAAATGGAGTGAAATGAAGTGAAGTGAAGTGACATGAAACTATGAATGAAATGAGAGAGATTTTTTTTTGGAAAATATAGGGCGTTAGAAGTTTTTGATTTTCGCCCTGTATTTTCTGTATAAGACTGCCAATCAGTGATTGGTTTTCAGGCTTATACAATTTTTTTTTTTTGGAAACAAAAAAGAACAAGGAATAGGCTGGTGGAGAAGAAGGATTCTCTTTACTAGCCTTATTGCAGAATTATCTTGAAAATTTTTGACAAATTTCTCCTTTGAGAGTGGCTTGTGATATATCTTTAATCTGTGACCATTCACAATAAGAGGAGTTTGATACTCATCAATGGTTTTGATTCTTACCACTCCATTGCTAAAGACTTTGTCAATCTCATATGGCCCAAGCCAATGAGTCTGAAATTTACCTTTGAAATCTTTGAACTTGGAATCAAATAGCAATGCCCAATATCCTTCTTGAAACTTTTTCTCCTTGATGTATTTGTCATGCCACTTAGCTCTTTGATATTGAACTAGATCAGTTCTTAGGATTGCTTCTTGTCTGATCTCATCTAGTTCATTCAACTGCTCCATTCTATGCTTTTGGGCTTCTGATAGATCCATTCCTAATTGAACTGCCATCTTGAAGGTTCTAACTTGGAACTCATTGGAAAGAAAAACTTCTTTCCCATAAACAAGTTCATAGGGAGAATGTCCTGTTGTATTCCTCCATGTAGTTCTGTAGGCCCATAAGGCTTTAGGAAGCCTTTTTTCCCAATCTCTTCTGTGTAGATGTACAGTCTTGGTAATGATTCCTTCAATAACTTTGTTTGTGGACTCCACTTGACCATTTGCTTGTGGATGGTAAGGAGTAGATTTTCTGTGCTTGACCTTGTATTCTTCCAACAGCTTCTCCACCAGTTTGGATGTGAATTGACCTCCCTGATCTGTCACAATTTCTCTTGGAACACCAAAGTGAGTAAAAATATCCTCATAAAGAAAACTAACAAATGAGTGCTCAGTAGCAGAAAATAATGCTTTGGCTTCTACCCATTTATTGACATAATCAGTACATACCAATATATACTTTCTCTGTTTAGATGGTGGATTAATAGGTCCAATGAAGTCTAAAGCCCATTTTTCAAAGGGTTCGATGAGTACCTGTGTTGTTGTGGCATTTCACTTGAGAGGGTAGGTTTCCCTACTCTTTGGCAGTTGTCACATCTTTAGACATATTTTTTTGCATCTTTGAAGAGGGACGACCAATAGTATCCTAAAGAGAGGATTTTATAGGATGTCCTTTTGTCAGCAAAGTGCCTGTCGCATGGTTCATCATGACATGCTTTGAGAATATCAGGCATTTCATCTTCCCTAACACATCTTCTGATCACAAGATCTGGCCCTGTTTTAAACAATTCATTAGAAATCCATGAATATTTTGAAATCTCCTGAATAATATTTCTTCTTTCACCAGGAAATAAATGTTGTGGTAGTTTCCCCGTAACTAAATAGTTAGCTATATCTACATACCAAGGAGTCTTAGTAGTTACTGCAAATAAATATTCATCAGGAAACTTGTCCTCTATAGGAGAATCTTCTTTAGTATTCTGAATCTTAGACAAGAAATCAACTACTATGTTTTGTTTCCTTGATCTATCTAACACAATAATATTGAATTCCTGTAAAAGTAGGAGCCACCTTGTAACTCTGCCATTAGTAATGGGTTTGTTCATTAGATATCTAATTGCAAAATGATCAATATGAATAAAAGTTTCATATCTTGTTATATTATGTCTGAACTTATTGATTGCATGAACAACAACTAAGAACTCTTTTTCAGTCACAATATAATTCAACTCAGTGGGAGTTAAGTTTTTACTGGTATAGTAAATGACATAAGGAAGTAAATATTTTTGTCCCAATACAACCCCTAGAGCTGTATCTGAAGCATCTGTAGAAATATGGAAAGAAAGTTTCCAATTTGGTCCTCTCAAGATAGACGCTTCAAATATTCTTGTTTTCAAAGTTTCAAATGCTGATTAGCAATCAGGACCACATTTGAATTCATAGTCTTTTGTAAGTAGTTCAAAGAGTGGAGATGCTATTTTGGTGAAGTTTTCTATAAATCTTCTATAATATCCAGTAAATCCCAGAAAACTTCTAACATCTTTTTGACAATTTGGAATAGGTAACTTGGAGATGACTTCAAATTTTGATCTATCAAATTTAATCCCATCCCGTGAAATATGATGTCCTAAAACAACACCTTCAGCAAACATCATAAAGCATTTTTCATGGGTTAATGAAAGGTTTGTTTCTTTACATGTTACAAGGACTTTTTCCAAATTTTCTAATGCATCTTCAAACGAATCACCATAAACTGTAAAATCATCCATATATACCTCTACACAATCATGGATTAGATCAGAAAAAATTCATAGTACTGCTCTTTGGAATGTTGTGGGTGCATTACATAATCCAAAAGGAAGCACTTGATAAGCAAAATTTCCCCATGGACAGGTAAATGTGGTCTTATCCTGATCTCCAGGTGCCACCTGAATTTGATTATAACCACTAAAACCATCCAGAAATGAAAAGTAATTTTTGCCTGCTAATGTATCTAATACTTTATCGATAAAGGGCAAAGGAAAGTGATCCTTCAAGGTTGCTTTATTCAATTCCCTGTAATCAATGCACACTCTCCATTTACCATTATTTTTGGGTACTATAACCAAAGGAGAAACCCATCGACTATCTGAAATTGGGTAAATGAAGTTTGCATTGAGTAGTTTTTGGAGCTCTTCTTTCACTCTCTCCCCAAGATTTTGATTCATCCTTCTCTGAGGTTGTCATATCAGTATACTCCCATGCAAATGCAGCTTAGTGTTTTTGCAAGATTTTGGTTAGCTCTTCCTGTTGTGACTTTTCCAAATTTTTGTTGATATTCAGTGTTTTACCTAGAAACATTTCAATGGTAGAACTACCAAACTCTTCAATAGAGTAAAGAGACATTTGTCTTGATGATAAATATTCAATATTAGAATCTAACTGAAATTGAGTGTGGTCATATTCTGAAGATGTTTCAAAATTTTCTAATGTGTTCAAAATTTGACTATCTTCACTAATTTCAGAGATAGTAAAGATAGGTTGTATAATATCTTCATCGTTGACCCATTCATTGTCTCCTACTTCTGTAATTTCTTTTGCTGTAGGATACAAATTGAATTTCTTTGTCGAACTACCATAAGAAATGTACATATCCCCAGATCTACAACTAATGAAAGCATCAACTGTGGCTAGCCAAGGTCTTCCTAAGATGAGTGGGTGCCCTCCTAAATTACTCTTGGGAGTCAAAATCATGAAGTCTACTGGATATTCCCAAGAATCTAAGGAGACTGAAATATCTTCTAATACATCATTTGGTTTGATTATTGATCTATCTACAAGTTGCAATAAGGTGGGTGTAAAAAGAAGATTAGGAAGTTTAAGCTGTTCCATAGTCTATCTACTCATAATGTTTATAGCAACCCCTAAGTCAATCAAAGTATTTGGAATTTCTATCCCATTTATATGTGTCTTGTCAATTGGACTACCTGGATCCACATATTTCTTCATGTTAATTTTTCCCATCATGATATCTGCAATTTTTCCTACCAGGTGGATTCTTTTCGTATCTCTTGGTTTCCTACCTGGTCTTTTGAGACTCAACTCCTTTATTGTTTTTGGTAGAATAGGAATCTCTCTAATGGCTTGTAGCAAGGGAATCTTGATACAAACATTATTTAATTCATCTAGAAAATCATAGTCAGGCAACAAGATTTGTTTTTCCACCCCTTTGTCAATTTGTAATCTTTCAGGGAAAGGAGGTGTGGATGAAGATGCAGGTTGCTCAGCTATAGGAGTTGTGGGGGTTAACTATTTTTCTTTTTCTTTTTGAATGATTGGGTTTTGAAGAGATGCTTCCTCAGAACCTTTATTGACTTTAAGAGAATCCTCCTCAGAGGTATCTTGCTCTTGAACATCTATAGAAGGTTTTTCTAAAACTCTACCAAATCTGAGTTGAACATCATTAAGAGGAATAATCATATAGGTAGGAAATTGTTGTCCTTCTACCATGTAAGCATTCTGAGAATTTTTGTTGTTGGGATTTGGTAATGGCTGGGCTGGTAGTTGATTGGTATTTTATTGGAATGGAAGCAAGAGTTGAGAATTTGGATTTTTTTGAGAAGGTTGTTGTTGTGGAAATGGCAATGAAAGTTGTGAGTTTTGATTTGGAAGTTGTGGATTTTATTGATTTTGAAAAGATGGAGGATATTGATAAAATTGAGCAAATCTCCCATAAGGATTTTGCATCCCTTGTGCCCATGGTTGATATGGATTTTGAGGTTGGGGCTAAGGTTGTTGCCAAGAATTCCAATTTGGCGGGAGCTGAAGGTTCATCGGATTGTTAAATCCTTGATTTTGTTGCCCTTGCCAAGGTCTTCTTGAAACAAAACAAAGGGACTCTACTGAATTTGGATCTTTTTGAAAGACGACTTTGAGCCCAGAAATTGAAGGACAACCCTTGGTCTCATGAATTTCTGAGAAAATCATATATGTTTCTACAACTTTTGCATCCAAGGGGCATTCCCTTAGAGCATGTTTCTTTCTACATTTTGGACAAAAGATGGCCAAGGCATCAGCTTCTGCTTTCTGCTTGTTTTGTATTTTAAGGGTGTCTACTTGTTCACTAAGGCTCCCTAGAATATCAGTTTTGAACTCATCAAGAATATTGCCAATCTCTGCCCTACTTACTGATCCAGTTGCATATTTGTTTGCTCTAATAAGAGAAGGATCTCTTGGCCCTTTTCCAGTTTTAGATTTTCCCCTTAAGAGATGGAGACATAGTTCTGCTATGTCACGAAGTGGAAGTTGAGAAATGTCTCCCTTCCCCATCATGTTTAAGATATCTATCCATTCATCTCTAATGGCTTTCAATAGAAGGGCTTTCAAGGTTTCCTTGTCTAAATTACTCATTTTCGCTCTCTTTAAGTTGTGTTGAAATATTTCAAGTAAATCCTCCAAGTTTTCATCTTCTTTTTGCATCATTTTAAATACCTCATCCTTATGATTGGTGGGCATACAATAATCCAGGTATCTATCCAAAAATGTTTGTTTCATATCATTCCAAGTCCTAATAGATTGAGTGACTAATCCCATGAAACATTTCAAAGCAGCTCCTTTCAATGTTGAAGGAAACAATTTGAGTTTTTGCGAGTCTTCCATATAGTCATAGGTTCGGCACAAGACTTCAAACTCAAATAGAAATGTTTCAGGATCCTCACTTCGCAACCCATAAAAGTTTGGGAGGATAGGTGGTGAAATATTATTCATTGTGGTATGAGTTTCCTCATTCGTTGTAGGGAATCCAAATGAGTTATCTCCTTCCCTATTCCCCCCATTATTACCTCTACCTACTCCATTGTTACCTCCATTATTTCCTCTTCCTCTACCTCTACCCCCTCCTCCAAATCCATCTACTACTTCCTCTATCATGATAGTCTCCTCAGAGTCTTCTGGTTCTTTTATTAATGGCTGACGAGAGAGAGTTTCTCCCTTTCCTTCTTCTTCAGGTGATTCTACTTCTTTGATTACAATATGTTCCCCTGTAGAAGTGAAGAAAGGTTCTTCTCCTAGATCAGATTTAGTAGATAGTGTGGGAGAATATTCTAATTTAGCTGTTGCCCCTTGAATTCCAAGAATCCTAAGGCTGGGAGTATGAGTCAGAGATGGAGGTGTGTCTTTTCTATGCCTTGAAGTAGATGGAGTTGTGAAAATCGAACTTTTGGCCCTAGCTATAAACCTTCCCCTAGAATCTCTTGCTCTATGCATGTCATTTTTTTTTTATTTTTTATTTTAGTCGGGCTAATAATTCTCTTTCTGATCTTCTAGGTCACACTAGGTGCAAGAAGAGAGCATAATCAAGAAATTATTGAACTAATAACTCTCTTTTCTGTTCCTCCAGATCACACTAGGTGCAAGAGGAGATCATACTTCAAGAAGTTATCAATTTTTACCTCTTTTTTTTTTTATGTAAGAGATAAACCACTTAGTTACACTTCCTCGGCAACGATGCCAAAATGTTTAGTCAATTTAGTATGTCCTAAATTGCTACATTAATTATCAATCCGGGAGTCGTAAACTGAAGAAGTGTGACGCACTATATGTGCAAGACAACCTCTTTCTTACTTTTTATTGTTTTCAATTTTATTTTGTTTTAGGGGTTTTGTCTTTGTTTGTCTCCTAATGCGAATGAAAATCCTATTCCTAAGTTTTAAGAATACTTTAGAAGGCAAGTATGGATATATATTTAAGGCAATTATGTCCCTTATGATAACATCCAGAGCTTAACACTTCAAAGGATCTCAAAACATACTAGTGATGAAATTAGTACTTGAACAAGAATGTAAATGTGCAGCTATTCAAATCAAAGAAACGATGAATTACTGATCATGAAATCACTATCTCTGCTGCTCATCTAAATACAGAAATAAAAGTTAAGCTATTGCACTCAAACAAACCAAAAATTGCATACTAATGAAAGTAAAATCAATTCACTTCACTTATAGTACAATAGCTCGCCAAGTAGCTTTTCGGGGTTAAGCCATGGCTCTGGAGATAACGTCAATAACATGAGGAATTGATATCTAAATTACCTACTTGTAAATGAAAGTAAAATCAAGTCACTTCACTTATAGTCCGATAGTTCGCCAAGTAGCTTTAAGGGGTTAATCCATGGCTCTGGAGATAACGTTAATAACATGAAGAACCTGATATCTAATTGCAAAAAAAATAAAAGTAAAATAAAATCATTTCACTCATAATCTGATAGCTCGCCAAGTAGCTTTTCGGGGTTAAGCCATGGCTCTGGATATAACGTCAAATGTCATGAAGAACCTGATACCTAATTGCAGAATGAAAGTAAAATCAAATCACCTCACTCATAATCTGATAGCTCGCCAAGTAGCTTTTCGGGGTTAAGCCATGGCTCTGGAGATAACGTTAAATGACATGAATAATTTGATATCTAAACTAACTAACAACAATAAATGAATAAGACCAAAATAAAAGCATCACTGAAATTGGAAAGCTAAAAAAGAACAAAGTCAGCTGAGAGGCCAATCTTATGTCACTATTTATTGCAAAAATTATATGAAAATGCTCGAGCATAGCCTATCCTGAAACACACTGATTAGTGTTAGCAAAAATATACAATGCTTGGAAAATCATGTACAGGAATGAAATATTAACACCATAACTTAATTATGAAATGTACACAGGTGAACAAACTATGAAATATCTACAATGAAAATAAGAAAGCAACACATGAAAACTTTACAGAAATAAATAAACAAAACCTCAGCCAGCAGGGGCCCTTTGCATGGCCTTGGTTAATACGCTATCAGTCTGAAATTACATTCACACAGTCATATGAAACATAGTCTTTTCATATTTCAAAACAGAGGAAGGATCCTCTCACTACAATAGCAGGACCAATGTCACGACAAGAATACATAAACTAACAACAAAACTATATCAAAAACTAGCTACATGCGTTTTCAAACGCGTTATTTATAAAGGAAATTACATAACTGTTTTCCCTATGAAACACCTTCAGCAGAGGACACGTAAAAACACAGAACCCGTGAGCTTAGCGTATTGGTTGCCATGATCATTCAATCTACCAAAAGGTGGATGTTGGATTTGCATTGTGGAGGCAGTCTACAACTGTCAAAATGAATCCATGGATCTAGGAACGACCTTGGACCTTTCACGTGTTGAAAACAGAGACCTGTTTGTTGTAGAACTCCCCGTTTGACCAAGTTTTTTCTTTACAAATTTGGCTGAACCAATAGGACCTGGTCCATGTCTAGATCATTCCTAAACTACCCACGTGCCTCGTTTTGATTGCCGACACTTGTAACCTAGAGATCAATAAAAACAACTGCGGAATCTCGAGTCAGCTACGGAAAGTGGTTGCATTCCACAGCTGATGAGAAAAATCTAAGTCAAATAGCAAACACAAAAATATAGCTAGAAAACCACTTAAATGCACTTTTAGAATTAATATGTAATGATCTTTGATAGCTTATGAGGCACTAGCAAGGGGAAAAACGTATAGGAAAGTGTGTAGAAGAGATGTAGTTTCAGGGCTCAACACCATATTGATTAAAGACCAGGGAAAAACCCCACTAGGGGGAAAACTGTTTCAAATATTCTTCTTATTAAATTTTCATAAAATGTTTCAACAAAGGGTACAAAGAGTCTAATACATAATCTTTCAACATATATTTTACCCAATACAAATAAAAAACAGACTTCCAGAATCACTGTACAATAAAGAGAAACCTTTAAGACTTAAGACATCTATGGTCAACTGTCAAACCCTAATTCATAACTCTAGTTTCACTCATCAAGAAATTATGCGAGCAACTGTGACCTCCTGGTTTCTCTCGGAGGCACTATGAGCAAGTGAATTTGACTCCCATTCGCTTCCTGAGATACTGCGAGCGTGCGACTATGGAGTAGAACAAACTCAAACCCTTGGTCATACCCTGCAAGATGTTATGCAAGTGATTATGATGCCCTAGTCACTCCCTGAGCCACTGCGTGTGTGCGACTGTGGTAATATCATCCCAGATTTGATCTCAGAGCCTCGTTCTCACCCTTATATCTCATATGCGAGTGACTATGTCTTCCCAGTCGCACTCAAAGACTGTGTGTGCGAATGCAATTAGATCTAACCTGTGGCGAGCATGAAAATGGAACACAGAAACCCTAATTTGTGCGAGCCTCAAAGCAGAAACTTTGGACCCCGAGCGAGCTTTGTCCGAAGAACCTGTGTGAGTCAAAAAATAGATGAATAGAGAAGAAGATGCTTGATGATTATGATGTTCAAATGAGCTTGAGGTATCTTATATTTATACGCTTTCATGAGGGTCCACTTGATGTTGAGGTTGATCTGTCCAATTGTACATGTGTATAGGGTCAACCTATTCCAATGTATGTGCTTGGCATTTAAAGCATTGAACTTGATAATTCATAGGAGCAAAAGAATTATTATACCTGGGTCCGCTTCTTCTCTTAGATCTAAGTTCCCTGTATTGTTGGGTTGTGTTGGGTGGACCTACCTATGGTTTTGTGCATGGTTTTCACACATGGTTTTGGACATGATGGTTTTCAGTCCATGGTTTTGGACGCGATGGTTTTCGGTCCATGGTATTGGATGCTTCAGCATGTATAAATAT
Source organism: Pinus taeda (assembly GCA_000404065.3). NCBI lineage: Eukaryota > Viridiplantae > Streptophyta > Pinopsida > Pinales > Pinaceae > Pinus > Pinus taeda. The sequence continues at coordinate 32,584 of APFE030479795.1, read as the reverse complement.
GTATTGCAAACATTGAAAGGAATATAATGAAAAATCAAGCTGGGATCCAGGTGAAAATATCTGTGTATATGTGTTTTATGTGTTATGCTGTCACATTGTTTATTTTATGTGTTTTAGAATTCATATGCAGGTAATTTCTGTACGGGGTTAAAACCTACATTTGGTATCGGAGCTATTTTGGCTTCAAGGGGACGCCTTTGTTGCTGAGGGGTTTCTCTTAGGCCTGTGGTAGACCCTGTTCAATGAGAGATCTGCAAGATCAATTCTGGTGGTTAAAGAAGATGGAGAGTAGTGGAAAGATAAAGATCGAGAAATTTAATGGTCAAAGTTTTGAGTTATGGAAACTCAAAATGGAGGATCTATTGGTGGACAAAGATCAATCGATCGCAGTAGATCCATGTACTAAACCAACAGGAGTGTCCGATGAAGAATGGAAGAAGTTGGATCGGAAGGCAAAGAGCACAATACGATTGTGTGTTTTAGATTCAGTATTGCTGAATGTATAAGCAGAAACTATGGCTAAGGCGTTGTGGGACAAGTTAGGGACTTTGTACCAATGTAAGTCTCTGGTGAATAAACTGTTCCTACGGAAAAATCTGTATAACCTGAGGATGAAAGATGGAGACTCGGTGATAAAGCATCTGAACACATTTAATACTGTGGTAAGTCAGTTATTATCTATTGATATTAAAATTTCATATGAAGATAAGTGCATCAGTTTGTTGTGTTCTCTACCAAATTCGTGGGATAGTCTAGTTATTGTAATAGGTAGCAATGTAACTCCCTTGCAGTTTGATGAAATAATATCTTCCTTGCTAACGGAGGAGATGAGACAAAAAAATATGGAGAACTAGAATGGTGATGCCTTGTCTGTACGAGGACTGTCCTAGAATAGAAACAAAAATAAGTCATCGAGTGGGAGATCTAAATCTCCAGGAAAACCTGTAAAGGTGGTGTGCTGGAAATGCGGAAAGGAAGGGCACTGCAAAAGGGGTTGTAAATCTAAATCTTCTGACAAAGGAAAGGGATCTGATGATGCTCCTTCTACAGAGGCGAAAACCACCTTAGATGAAGGTGGGGATGTGTACTTGGCTTCTTCAAATACACATGTAGATCATGAGGCTTGGTTGATTGAATCAGGTGCATCCTTTCACTTCACTCCCCATAGAGAGTGGTCTGCGAATATGAGAAATATGATAGTGGTGATGTCTTCTTAGGGGATGGCAGGAAGGCTAGAATCGTTGGTCACCGAAAAGTAAAGTTGAAGTTGCAAGGTGGAAGGGTTAGAACACTTTTGGGTGTTCTACATATTGCATGATGTAGGTGTAAGAATAGTGTTCGAGAAGGATACCTGTAAGATGGTTTGGGAAGCACTGGTATTGATGTGGGGAGTTCGAATTGGAACTTTGTACAAGATGCAAGGTAGCAATGTTGTTGATGGGTGCAACAATTATGTGGTTCTTGAAAGTGGAGCAGAAAATCTAGTGGTCTCCGGAGAGAAGACCATGTTGTGGCATCAATGACTTGGACATATTGGAGAGAAGGGCCTTCTAGTACTTCATGGTAAAGGTATGGTAAAGGTATGAATAATAGATCTCTGGATTCTGTTTTCTATGAAAATTGTGTATATGGGAAGCATAATTGGGTGAGTTTCACCTCTGGTGGTAAGAGGGCGAAATAGATATTAGAGCTTGTGCACAGTGATGTGTTTGGACCTGTGAAGGTTCCATCATTAGGTAAGTTTGTGTACTATGTATCATTTATAGATGTCTTCTCAAGGAATACATGGATATATTTCCTTAAGAAAAAAATTGAACTCTTTGATAGGTTAAAAGAATTTAAGGCTCTGGTGGAAAACCAGATAGAGAAGAAGATAAAGGTGTTGGGGACAGATAGCGGTCGAGAGTTTTGCAGTAAGGAATTTGAAGAATTTTGTAAGAAGTGTGGTATAACACGACAGAAGACTACTCCATACACACATGAGAAAAATGGAGTTGCAGACAGAATGAACAAGACGTTGATAGTGTTAGTGTCAATCTTTCCAGCCTTACTCCAGTGATCAAATGTGCTCTTACAAAGTGATTTTGAAGTGTCAAGGTCAAATTTTGTCATTTCAGTGAGTCTTCAAGCAAAATTTGGTCACTAGGCATTAGGTCTAGGGTTTGCTTTATGCTCCTTCTAAAGTTGCCCAAATGTCAGTCTATGTCATCAATCAGCTGAGTGTATCATCATTCATAGGGTTTTCATGATCATCTCAGTGTCTAATGAGTCATTTTACATCTTGTTCATGCTTCAGTTGTGCCTAGGCAAGTTCATTTCCCTCTCC